>JARQWZ010003063.1:95000-183249 GCA_033150135.1 Gobio occitaniae
ACTAACTGTGCAAAAGTGTTAGGCTTGTTAGATTCTTCAACAAAAAAGTGATATATTTTGGTTTAGTGTGCCAGCTGTATTATAGTCAAGTTGATCATACCAAATGTGTATTTTGTTACAAAAGTAAAATGAAACATGAAGTTAACATGCCTTCTACGACTTCTGCACAACACTTTATGTGAATATAGGCTATATAAACAAACTAATATATTTGTATTCACCTTTTCAGGGGGATTCTTCTGGCTTGATCCTTGTGGTTGTTGATTGACAAGAGTGTCCTGGTTCATGCACTTGAGCATTGGAAGAATTTCTTAAAAAATACAAAATAAATGATTACTAACAGACAACCACACTGAGAGATAAATTAATATATAGATGGATAGACAGAAATACATGAAGAAAAAAAGAATACCTTGTTGCAGAGCTATATTAAGTGCTCTTAGATTCTCATTTTCTTTTTTTAATTTCAGAATTTCTTTCTCAAGTCGAGTTTCTCGGCTTGAATGCTCTCCAGCTTGACTCTCCATGCTGTTAATCTCTTGCATTAACATACTATCCTTTCGGTGGATGACCTAAAGATGGACACACAATATTAGTATCTCGTGTCATTCATATTTGTGATTTTAAATAAACATAATGAAAAATAAAAGTAGCCATTTAAAAGATGTAGGTATTACTTGATGTTTGACCGGAGGCTCATGATCAAATGATGAGGACATTTTGGAGTGAGATGGGGACTGAGTTGGAGTGTACGTTTTTTTTTCTTTGCTACTCTTTTTGCATCATTTTGCAAACATGGCTGATTTTTTCTTTTCCCCTCTAGCCTAAACATCCTCCTTCTGAGTGTATCTTTGCTCTCTAAAGGGACAAAAATTAAGTAGGAAATACATATATTCTATATCATGATTAAGTCTTGTTTGCTGAACTTTTACCATCAATATCTATAACTGTGGCTGGGGAACTTTCCTCTTCATAAGCTACATCCACAACATCTCCAGGTTCAAACTTTTTTTTTAGTATGTCCTTTTTAGGGACAATATCATAGGTGGGAGGCTCCTCCTTCCATTCCACCAGAACCCATGTTTTGTTCATTTTCTAAATAAATAAATAAATAATTACATGCATACATATTTACATACATACCATTGAACGAACATAAATACATTTATGTATTATTACAAAAAATAATAATAAAATATATATATATTAATCCAAAGGTGTACAAAACTCTAAAGTCTCATCATTCACATTCATCTGTTGCCTTCAGCTGATTGTATCCATGACAACAGTGTTACCTTTAACGCAACCAGCCAGCGACTCACGGTCTCGTCCGGTGCAGTTCATTTATTTCTAATCTAAGGTAACAAAAAGGTACAATGATATAACGTATATAAAAAAAGGAATGTTTTTTGTTAGCAATAGATAAAGCTAACTTTTTATAGTCATTTAAAAAAAAAAAAAAAGTTTTGATATAACGTTAGGCGTTATATGGCTATAATATAATAGGCCTACATTGGCCTATAATGTATCATCGACAGCAAAAAAAAGAAAGAAAAGAAAAACATCTTATGTTTTAGTGTTACAAATACACATTAATTTAGAAATGTATAACAGAACAGTAATTTAAAGCATAATAACGATACAGTTATATAATAAAAGGCGGACTTACCTTCACAAGACAAAGTGACAGTTGATGAATGACGTGATGTCACGTGAATCGGCTACGCGAAGCAAGTGAGCGTCAATGAAACACGTCACCTCAGTGAAAAGATTCATTTACCGGTTCATGTAAATTACACAAGCGTCTTTTTCAGGGTGAAAGACAACACGGAGTCTTTTACGACCAAACTGTTATTTTCTTTAAAAAAAAAATAGCCTTCTAAAATAAAACATGTCTTCCTATTAACTAAGTAAATTTTGCCAAATACCCAGATTCGTTATTGTAGTCATTTTTAGGAGATGTTCTCATTTGGATTAAGCTATTTGGGTAATGCAAAAAATATATTCTTTATTATATTTACAAAGAAATAACACTAACGTGTTTCTTTTTGAAGGATATGGAGTATAAAGTGTACTTAAATGAAGAGGCATCTGTTCCCGCAGCTACAAAAAGGCGATGGACACAGAATATACTAGGTTGCTGAATTCAGAATGCAAATAACTGTATTTTAGGCAATTTGTTTCTTATTGTACAATTACATATTGACTTGCATTAATCAAATAAGCAAGAAGTCTGCTCTTTCTTCTTCTTCAGGAGCAAAAAAGAGAAGATCATACAAGACATGGCTTATTCCCGATATAGTTGAAGTAATTCAGGTTTTAATGTTGGCCTAAAAACATTTTCAGTGATAAATTCATGGCCATTTGTAGTCAGGAAACCATGTCTAACATGCTCCTGTATGTTTATAATTTCATACTTATAGGAAAACATTTCCAATGATGACAGTGGTGACAATATCAGCAAATCTGACAGGAACTGCCCTGATGCTCATGTGAGAATATATATATATTTTTTCAAAGTTAATCTTCTTTAGAATTGTGTTTCCTTGTTGTCATAAGGTTGGCAATTCTTTGATCCTTTTTCAGCCAGAACATATAAAAATTAAAGAATAAATAAAATAAAACTAGGTTCAAGTACCTGTACATGTCTCACAGGAAAACCTTTCTACTGATGAAGAGAATGAGGTCGTCAGCGATGCTGATGAGAACTTTTCAGATGCTGATGTGAGAATGAATTTCTGATCTTTTTTTAAATCCAACGTTTTTTACATACATTTGTAAATATCGGTGTTCATATGGATTTTGTTTTAATGTGCAATAAATGCACAATTTCTGACAGGAAGGCTTTTCTGCTGATGACGAGGGTGATGTTTTTAGCACAGCTGATGAGAACTTTCCACAGACTCATGTGAGAATAAAGTTTAGAATATGTATCTAGTCTACAGCCTCATGTTTTTTTTTTTTTTTTAAGCACACACTTCTTTATGTGTCAGCTTGTAATTAGTGCAATATTTACTTTCTAGATTGTCAGAAACCACAGTGCAGTTTGTGAGGGAAGCACAGAAGAAAGAGAGGAGTGGAGTGCCAGTGAGGAAAAAATATATCCAAATGCCAAAATCACTAATGAAGAATCTCTGCTGAGTATACTTGCCTACAGCCTCAGGCATACAACATCCAAAGTGGCTTTGAGTGACTTGTTAGATCTTATCAATCTCCACTGTCCTGATTCAACCAATGGTGTTCCAGATAGCTTATACAAGTTCATGAAATCCTTTCACTGTGACACTTTTGAAGTCCAGTATATTTGCCCATCCTGCCAACATTTCTTTGGGAATGAAATCCCCACCCATTGTGCTTCATGCAATGGTACCCCAGGGAACATGGAAAACCTAATCAAATCCGGCTCTGTTTTTATC
The DNA here is from genome assembly GCA_033150135.1 of Gobio occitaniae. NCBI lineage: Eukaryota > Metazoa > Chordata > Actinopteri > Cypriniformes > Gobionidae > Gobio > Gobio occitaniae. The sequence goes on from JARQWZ010003063.1 coordinate 98,417, forward strand.
AAGTTATCTATTTCAGATCAATTAAGAGGTAAATTTCAGGATACAGATTTTTGTCAGTCTTTGAATTACAAATGGTCAAGGACAAAGCGCAACTCACAAAATGTGGAAGACATATTTGATGGCACTATGTACAAATCGATTGATGCACTAAATGACCCAGAATTGGCAAATATTTCAGTGTCATGGAATGTTGATGGTGTTCCAATTTTCAAATCTTCTCCTTTTCATATCTGGCCACTTCAAGTCACAATCAATGAGCTCCCCCCTAATCTGAGGGCAAAGCATGTCATTCTTGGCGGTTTGTGGTTTGGGCCAAGAAAGCCAGAAATGAACTCGTTTCTGCAAGCATTTGTTAATGAATTGCGTAGTCTTGAAAACCAAGGGTTAACTTGTCAGTGGAAAGGTGAAAAATCAGTAGTCCATGTATACAGTTTGCTTTGCATTTGTGATTCAGTGGCTCGTTGTGCTGTACAGAATGTCAAGCAATTTAATGGAGAGCATGGTTGTAACTGGTGTTATCAGAAGGGTGAAGTTGTAGAAAAGGGTAGTGGGTTTACAAGGGTGTATCCTTTGGAGTCAACAGAGCCAGAGCTGAGATCACACAAAAAACACACAAAAGAAGCTCAGCAAGCTGTTGATTCTGGAACATGCATAAATGGTGTAAAAGGTCCATCTCCTCTAATGCTGTTGATGTTTTTTAATATGGTTTCTGGATTTGCATATGATTACATGCATGGCATATTACTTGGTGTTTGTCGCCAGCTGACCACCCTATGGTTTGACTCCAAATACCATACAGAGCCTTGGTACATTGGAAGAGTAATTGAGCAAATTGAAAGAAGGTTACTTGCCATTAAACCACCTACAAGTATAACAAGACCACCCCGTTCAATTTCTTTGCGTAAATATTGGAAAGCTTCGGAATACAGACACTTTCTCTTATTTTACAGCCTTCCCTGTTTGTTCGGCATTTTACCCAGACAATATCTTGACCATTTACTACTTCTAGTACAGGCTACATACATTCTCCTTCAAGATTCAATTTCCCCCCACGACATTGGCAAAGCTGATGGCCTTTTAAAAGCATTTGTGGGCCGTTTTGAGTCTCTGTATGGAAAGTGTCATGTGTCTTATAATGTCCACATACTTGTACATGCAGCAACATCTGTGAAAAATTGGGGTCCTTTATGGAGTCACAGTGCATTCTTATATGAGTCCCAGAATGGACACCTTCAGAAACTCTTTCATGGCACACAAGCTGTACCAGAACAAATTGTTAACATGTTTAACCTTTACCAACATGTTCCACGGCTCATTGCTGCTGTATTCAATGATGAACAAACACAGCAAAGCAAAAGCTTTGTTGAAAAAATGTTGGGAGGCACCAAGATTGTGACAAAGTGTATTGGTAGTTCTAGCGTGATGTTTCTTGGATGCCCACATGTACGACAGCCAACCCCAAGAGAGTCTCATCTCCTTCAAGAGTCAGGTTTTAGTGCAAATAAAGCTTTCAGTTTTTATTCTAGGGCTGTGGTTAATGGCAAGCGAATTCATTCAAAAAGAGCAAAATCTTTATCCAAAAGAATCAACCATGCAGTTCAAACCAAACATGGGTCTATAGCATTAGTACGATCATTTATAGACGTAGGCAATGCGCAAGGAGAGGGTCATGCCTTCATTGATGTTATGAAAACAACAGGTAATGACATCAGCAAAGACAGAGAATCAGGGATAACAGCAACAGGCATTTTAAAAGAAAGAGGGATTGACTCAGTTGAACTTATCAAATGCACAGATATACATTCAACCTGTGTCTACCTCAAGGACCTACCAGGTCTTGCAAATAATCTTTTTTGCATCCAACCAAATAGATGGGAGTTGGATTAAAAACAAAATAGCTGGATTTGCATCTTCATGTTATAAAAGGTAAAAGTGTACATTATACAGACTCATATCTCTTGAATGTTGACATGTCTTGGATATTTTGAAATTATTTAGAGAAATGGGTTTTTTTTTTAAATATAATTTCCTATCTATTCTAACTCTTAATTGTATTCATTTGCTTGTTAAGACTCATTGTTTTTTCTCATTGCTGCCAACAGCCAGAACATGATATTATCAAAAATGGTTTCATGAAATGTACTTGAATCTAATTAAATAAAAAATTGTATGAATAAAACTACAGCAACTATATCAGAGTTTTTTTCTTTAGTCTAGACATTATATAGCCTATCCTGAATCCAAAACCTGTAGGTTTTTTTATATTTATTTTTCATTTTTAATTAATTTATTTTTCATTTACAGGGAAAACTCCTGTAAGCAAACATTGTTTCTGTCTGAGGTGCATGGCAGTCCTGCAGGATTTTTTTTTTTAAACTGTACAGCGCAGTATGTGCAGCACTATGTGCAGGACATTCCTACATGTTTTAGAATGAACCCTTCAGTACAACAGAAACATGCAGGAACATTCAACACAAGTGAAAAATCCTGCAGGATTGTAAAATTCCTGCAGGACTGCTGTGCAGTACAAGTGAAAAACCCTGCAGGATTTTATAATTCCTGCTGGATACCTGCAGAAAAAATTAAAATCCTGCAGGATTGTAAAATTCCTGCAGGACTGCTGTGCAGTACAAGTGAAAATCCCTGCAGGATTTTATAATTCCTGCTGGATACCTGCAAAAAAAATGAAAATCCTGCAGGATTCCTGTAGGTTATTTTTGTAAGGGTAACACTGCGTTACAATGAGCCCCTATTAGAAATGTGTCATTATATTCTATACTTCTATGAATTCTTTTGAGAAACCATGAGAAAAGGGTGAATAATGTCTGAGAGTTAATGTTCAGAAATTATTAATTATTATTATGTTTTGAACTATGCGGTTTAGCTGTATTTAGTGATGTGTTAGTCAAAATGCTTATATTTTTAATGATTAAAAAATTACATTATTTTATTTTAAAAAGTTAATAATTGTATTTTGTTGACAAACTATTTTAGTTTGTCTTGTATATTTTTTTGATTATATCAGGTAACATTTTAAGCTGTTATTTGGTCATGTTACATTGTGCCCCACCACATGTTACAATGTACCCCACCTAAGGGGCATGTTGTCACATTTCACTTCCATTCTTTCGGGGTAAATCAAGAAAAAAGTATACACTGTATTAATGAAACAAAACCACATAATTGTACTAGACATGTGTGCAATTAATGTGGGAAACAATAAATACTCTGAACCCCAAGTGGATTTACACTAACTGAGAAAGTCAAAAAGCGTTAAGTTGTGCCCCACTCTCCCCTAAAACAAAGATCTAGAGTAAATACTACTACATTAAAGACTTGTAGTATGTTCTTAAGAGGATGCAATAATAACAGTGTAAATGATTATATTTATTAAAGTTATTAAATGGATGCCACCTTAATGGGACAATAAAAGCTCTCCCTACACCTACCCCTAACCCCACCCAATAAATGCTTTTATAATTATTAAAGGGGTACTTCAGCGCTGGAAATATGAATGTGTATTTTAAATTGGTTCATCAGGGGTTTTCAAACTGGGGTCCGGGGACCCCCAGGGGTCCTCCAGAAGATTCGAAGGGGTCCCTAGAAGATTTCAGAGAATAAAAAGACAAAGCAAAAATGGCTGAAGTCTACCGAACATTCTAAGCATTTAATTTCTAAATGTTTCTCTCCTTTCTGGCTGTATACATACTAATCGTATATGTTTGTTTTATATCTTTCTAGTGAGTTTTTCTCACTATAGTCCCCTTTATCTTGCTCACCCCTTTAAGTTTAGAAACGATATGTTGTATTTATAATGTCACACTATTTATCTAACAGTGTAAATGTTTTTTTCATACAATAAAATATATAGATGGGTTTTAGGAAAGGGTCCCTCATAAAAGGTTCATCATATTTGGGGTCCTTGGCATCAGAAAGTTTGAAAACCCCTTATTTATGTAGTAGAAAAGCCTGATCATTTGAATATACTACTGGGTTTCAACTGATACAAAGCTTAATGCTAATCGCTGAAGTAACCCTTTAAAAATTTCTTTAGGCAAATGTTTATTTCCATTTTTATAACATTTTCTTTATTTTTATTGAAAGTAAATTTCCAATGTGATATGTGATGGGAAAATGGAGCAAGCTCTGCAAAAGGCGGATTTGAACCTGCATCGATCACGTCAAAACCAAGATCCATAAGCCTCAAGCTTAACTGAAAACATGGAAACATGAACGTAATTTTTTAATGTTTTTTGACTCAACGAGGCATTGTTAGGTGGAGCCAACAAGGCGTGCTATTTGCACTTGGTGTAAATAGACACTCTGATAATTTATTATGTATATTTGAATACACACACATGTATATATTTAAGAAACATTTGCATGTATATATATATATATATATATATTATATATATGTATATGTATGTATGTATGTATATATATATATATATATATATTATATATATGTATATGTATGTATGTATGTATATATATATATATATATATATATATATATATATATATATATATATATATATATATATATATATATATATATATATATATATATATATATATATATACAGTATATATAGTAAAACATATTTTGTATCTGAATATAACACATTTGTCTTAAATAAATACATGCATGTGTGTGTACACACTACACACACATATATTAGGTAAACACAAACTTTTATTTTGGATGTGATTAATCGCAATTAATTGTTTAACAGTACTAGTTTATTTTCAATAATATTACTATATTAATATTATCATTATTAGTAATCATATTATTTTTAATTATTGTTTATTAGGAAGTGGCTTTAATAGTTACAGATTAAAAACAAAACAAAAAACAAAAGCAGAGAATAAAGAACTCTACACTCCAATACAAAGAACCATTGTACCATATAAAGGTTTGCCTAAGGACGATATGGTTCTAAATAACAGTTATTAACTGAAAAGAACCTTCAAATAACCGTCATTTTTTAAAGTGTAGCTACATAATTACTTACATAAATACACACTTATAAATTATGGGGCATTTTGAAGTAAGTACGTTGTCAAATTAATAAATATCTCATTGTAACATACAAGATCAACATGATAAACACTCCTGAAACACCACTACAGTTAGAATTGATAATTGAAAAATTATAATTTAGAAAATTACAAAATACATTTACATTTATTATTGATGTAAATGCATTTAAAGTATTTTGAAATATTTCAAATGTATTTAAGAGTTTGTCCAAATAAACCTCCTTTATTATGCCATGTTCTCTGATGACTTTAGTACCATTTACAGTGAATCGTTAGCAGGCTGTCATAATCGAAACATGTAATTTGTAGATGGTCCCTAAAACAACCGATGACGTCACACCACTCCATAGAGGTAAGCGTGTTTATCAGCTTTAGAAAGACGCCGAGTTCTACAGAAAAATGTGTTGTAGTATGTGCTCATGATAGTCGATAATGATAATTAACCGAAGTTAGCCTTTTTAAATGCATATTACTGAAGTTATTGAACGCCGAATATCGAATGTGCGAATATAAAACCAACTTTACCTAAGTCTTTATGACCTGCATGATTTCTTGTAAAAAGATTGAAAAACCAAAGAAAAGCGTAAGTTTAAAATGTTTGTTATTTTAACATAGTCTATTGTCTGTTTTGCAATTTGCATGAGCAATGTAATATATACATCTAAAGTTTAACATAGTCTATTGTCTGTTTTGCAATTTGCATGAGCAATGTAATATATACATCTAAAGTAGGTATTAGGCTATATAAATACAAAGTAATGAATTCAATAAAACGTTGTTTAAGTGTAGTGCGTTTAAACATGATATCTATAAAATACTGTATAGGCCTACAAAGAGAATTGCAATGCTGACAACCTACTCTCTCCCCTGAGAATGTTGACATCCTAATCTCTTAAAAAAAAAAGAAGAAGCTCAGGCCCATTTTCACGTCTCAGGTTGTTTTTAGTCAAATTTGATTTATTCAGGTGGTTATATATTTATTTTATTTTTGTTAACACCAAAAGTTTCTTGTTAACCTATAAACCATATAGGTTATGTTAACACCAAAAGTTTCTTGTTAACCTATAAAATATATAGGTTATGTTAACACCAAAAGTTTTCATGTAATAAATGGAAAGCAAATAAAAAATAGTCTCCACCCAATTGTATTCTGATCCGAAAAACGATCCGATCCGTGACTCATGATCCGTAGTTCGATCCGAACCGTGAGTTTTGTGATCCGTTGCACCACTAGTGTTCTGGGTGGTTGTTGCTATGGTACTGTTATCTGGTTGCTAGAGTGTTCTGGGTGGTTGTTGCTATGGTACTGTTATGTGGTTGCTAGAGTGTTCTGGGTGGTTGTTGCTATGGTACTGTTATCTGGTTGCTAGAGTGTTCTGGGTGGTTGTTGCTATGGTACTGTTATGTGGTTGCTAGAGTGTTCTGGAGGGTTGTTGCTATGGTACTGTTATGTGGTTGCTAGAGTGTTCTGGGTGGTTGTTGCTATGGTACTGTTATGTGGTTGCTAGAGTGTTCTGGGTGGTTGTTGCTTTGGTACTGTTATGTGGTTGCTAGAGTGTTCTGGGTGGTTGTTGCTATGGTACTTTTATCTGGTTGCTAGAGTGTTCTGAGTGGTTGTTGCTATGGTACTGTTATGTGGTTGCTAGAGTGTTCTGGAGGGTTGTTGCTATGGTACTTTTATCTGGTTGCTAGAGTGTTCTGGGTGGTTGTTGCTATGGTACTGTTATGTGGTTGCTAGAGTGTTCTGGGTGGTTGTTAATATGGTAATATTATGTGGTTGCTAGAGTGTTCTGGGTGGTTGTTGCTATGGTACTTTTATCTGGTTGCTAGAGTGTTCTGAGTGGTTGTTGCTATGGTACTGTTATGTGGTTGCTAGAGTGTTCTGGAGGGTTGTTGCTATGGTACTTTTATCTGGTTGCTAGAGTGTTCTGGCTGGTTGTTGCTATGGTACTGTTATGTGGTTGCTAGAGTGTTCTGGGTGGTTGTTGCTATGGTACTGTTATGTGGTTGCTAGAGTGTTCTGGGTGGTTCTTGCTATGGTACTGTTATGTGGTTGCTAGAGTGTTCTGGAGGGTTGTTACTATGGTACTGTTATCTGGTTGCTAGAGTATTCTGGGTGGTTGTTGCTATGGTACTGTTATGTGGTTGCTAGAGTGTTCTGGGTGGTTGTTGCTATGGTACTGTTATGTGGTTGCTAGAGTGTTCTGGGTGGTTGTTGCTATGGTACTGTTATATGGTTGCTAGAGTGTTCTGGAGGGTTGTTGCTATGGTACTTTTATCTGGTTGCTAGAGTGTTCTGGGTGGTTGTTGCTATTGTACTGTTATGTGGTTGCTAATGTGTTGTGGGTGGTTGATGCTATGGTACTGTTATGTGGTTGCTAGAGTGTTCTGGGTGGTTGTTGCTATGGTACTGTTATGTGGTTGCTAGAGTGTTCTGGGTGGTTGTTGCTATGGTACTGTTATGTGGTTGCTAGAGTGTTCTGGGTGGTTGTTGCTATGGTACTGTTATGTGGTTGCTAGAGTGTTCTGGGTGGTTTTTGCTATGGTACTGTTATCTGGTTGCTAGAGTGTTCTGGGTGGTTGATGCTATGGTACTGTTATCTGGTTGCTAGAGTGTTCTAGAGGGTTGTTGTCATGGGACTGTTATCTGGTTGCTAGAGTGTTCTGGAGGGTTGTTGCTATGGTACTGTTATCTGGTTGCTAGAGTGTTCTGGGTGGTTGTTGCTATGGTACTGTTATCTGGTTGCTAGAGTGTTCTGGGTGGTTGTTGCTATGGTACTGTTATGTGGTTGCTAAAGTGTTCTGGGTGGTTGTTGCTATGGTACTGTTATGTGGTTGCTAGAGTGTTCTGGGTGGTTGTTGCTATGGTACTGTTATGTGGTTGCTGGAGTGTTCTGGTTGGTTGTTGCTATGGTATTGTTATGTGGTTGCTAGGGTGTTCTGGAGGGTTGCTAGGTGGTTGCAATTTTTTTGCTTTGTGGTTCCTGTGTGGTTACTAGGGTGTTCTGGGTGTTTGCTAGGAGGAGGAGGAGGGGGAGGAGGAGGAGGAGGAACATAATTGGCCATCGAGCTATAGTGTCCCTGGTCAGCGCGGAGGGAATGTCACTATGTGCGCAGCCATAAGCCGACGAGGGGTACTCTACCGCCATGCCATTCTAGGACCCTATAACACTATGATTCTCCTTGCTTTTCTTGATGGTCTAAGAGAGCATATGTTCCAGCTGGACCTCAGGGAACCAGCACAGCCAGATCAGCCTCACTACGTTGTTGTTTGGGATAACGTCAGCTTCCATCGTGCTGCTCTTGTTCGTGACTGGTTTACCAATAACCCAAGGTTTTAAAACATCTTTCTGCCTGCATACTCTACCTTTCTAAACCCGATAGAGGAGTTTTTTTCGGCATGGCGGTGGAAAGTCTATGACCGAGAACCTTATGTCCGAGTTCACCTCCTCCAGGCCATGGAAGAAGCCTGCCATGACATAACCGTAGATGCATGCCAGGGATGGATCAGGCATGCACAAGGATTTAACCCTCGCTGCCTGGCTAGGGCCAATATAGCCTGTGATGTGGATGAGATTCTCTGGCCTGACCCAAACCAAAGACGGGATGCTGAGGAGGTGGAATAATTTTTTTTGTGTAGTACATGAATGAATAAAAATGTGCAAATGTATACATTGGTTGTGTCTTTTGTGTTCATTGTTCATCGTGTGAAAAGGTGTGTTTTTTTGTTTTTGTTTTTTTACAAGCAACATAATTGAACAGTTTTGGAAATGTTGTTTTGAATTTATTGTACCAGTGTGTAAGACTATGTTGTAGTGTGTGTTTTTCTGAGGGCTTGTGTGTGTTGTCTGAGGGCAAAGTTTAGTTGAGTGAATGGTTTTGAGCGTAGAGCTTCATTTTGACCTGAAAATAGGATGTTTGGGGAATTGGGTGAGATGTTATGGATTTGTGTTTTTTGTTTTGAGAATGTGAGGCATAGTTTCAAAAAAATTGTTTAAGCAATCGAGAAAAACTGTGATCAAGTCAAGTATTTGTATAGGGATCAAACTGTATCAAAACTTTTACCAAGAGGTGAAGAGTGACCCTAAAAAATTACTGAAGTACTAAATAATATTGTGCCATATGTGAGCAGCTGAGCAGTAACAACTTTGCAAAGGAACATTTAATATCATAATTCTGTAATTATATAATATTCAGCTGCATATTTTGTATGCAAGTGTGTGTGTAGAGTATGTTTGTATGTAGAGTAACAGACAGACATTCACCACTTTCTCCTTTTTGTGAATTTTATTTATTTTAAAATAAACAAAACAAGTTATTGAAGGCGACCACTACATAACATGTAACTTAATTTAGATGCACTAACCTCAAATAAAGGAAAATATCTATATTCTACTGTACTGTTCAGATATTAATGTAAAAGTTTAATAGTACAGCATCTACAATTATTTAACAAAAACATCTTATCATCTAAATTATTTAAAACAGAAAAAAAGAAATATACAAAAATCAAATCCATTGCAAGAATACAATACAAAGCCTACATATTGTTTGTTAAAATTAACGTAATAGCCCAATTCATCAAACCATCCAATCTAGACTATTTTAAAGTTAAAATTATTTAGATGTAGCAGTATATAAATTTGATCAACTTCTTGGCTGCTCCAAGAGAAATAGCCTCTTTAGAAACTTCACAAGAGACAGACTAATCGACCTGGGTGGTTACACTTATTGTAAGCACTTAAGGTTTCTTTTTTTTTCTTCTTAATAGTCGGTTTTTATATAACAAACCAACAAATCAATCTTTCACAAATCCCACACTTAACCCTGCAAATCAATTATTTGTATATTTTTCATTGTCACTACAGAGAAATATATAGATTTTCCAACTGAGGTTATGTTATCAATGCATTGTATTTCTGCTTCTTAAATTAAAAAGTAGTTAATTAAGTGAATGAAAACATTACCATGAACAGAAATTGAGAAGAAACTAAAACTTAACATTTTAAATGTAATCAAAGTAGAACCATAAGACAGATCAATCCCAGCATAAATGATCATGTGTGTGACTGAGGGTGTTTAAGTGCAGAATTGTAAGCAAGATGGACAGCAGGAAAAGCATCACCTCTGTCTCCTAAAACACCAGAAAAAAACATTTTACATTTCATTCATTTCACAGGCTAGGACAGTTGCACTGATAAATGAAAACACATTTACATCTTTATGCATGTGGAACTGCATTAGCGGAGCTGCTGGATCCATCATCAGAGCCTAAAACAGAAAACAATATTACAACAACACAACAAACTGCTTAAGCACAGCAGCCATCTCTGTATTTTTATTGTCATATTTATTAAACTACAGAGAAAAGTTTTGACAATTACCAAAACATTACATTACGGATTCTGATACCACTATTGTTGATGATACATGTACGTATGAGGAACTTACCATTGACAGGTTTAAAGCCTGAAAACAACCAAAGACAAGAATTGTTACGTTTAGTCATTTCGCCAATTAACAAAAAAATCCATTGACGATAAAAGATCATTCTATTTTAAGCATGCATATTATATATTTTATTTTGACAAAAAATTGTATCTATTCATTATGAAAATTAAGACTACAATCAGGGCAAGAATTTTGTCTTTCGGTCTACAAATTTAACAACTTTATGAACAACATTCAATATTTTTTCCCCAAAACTGTAAAGAGATTTTAAACTTTGTACAGCTTTGAAAAAGTGAATGTATACATTTTATTACTTTTAAGGACTTATATATGTCCTGTCATAGTGTCTGTCCTCACCTTGTTTCTTCTTATACACCACATATCCAGCGACAGCAATGCCAATCAACAGGACGGCAGCAGCAAGAGCACCAATAATGATGGCAATGGGAAAAGAACCTCCTGTTTGAGCAGAGGAAAACCTCTCATTAGTCACAGAGCCTGATAATGTTACTAATTAGTACTGGTTAACAACCCTATCTGTGATTGTGATATCTGCAATACATTGGAATGTACAATATTTACAATGTGCAACCATGTTACCACAATACAGGTTAAAAATGTAATTTGTATGATAAAAAATAATTATTTTGGTTGTTCCATTGTAACAACCAATTGATATTTATTTTGTTTTGTTACCCCAATGTTTGTTTTGTTCTCTCTCTGCAGGTCAGGTATGTTAATTAAAGAGAGAAGGCAAGCTGTAGGATGTTTGAAAATGGTTGCATACAGTCTAATTTCCAATTTTTAACATCTAATTTCTTCTTATTTATTTCTTAAATTTTAAATAAACATCTGCATAAATAAATCATTGTACTGTTTTTAACAAAAAAAGACAGACCCCAAGGACCAATACATTCATAAATCATAAATCTCATTTTTCTTACCCCCATTTGTCTTGATCTCATCCTCTGTCACGCTCTTGCCCTGATGTTCCACCACACAGCTGTACTGGTTCTTCTTCAGCTCATCAGGTGTAACTTTGAGGTTGCTGGTCTTCTGGAAGGTTCCGTCCTCATTGGGAAGAAGTTCTCCAAGATCCACATCCTCGTGATGCTCTTGTCCATTTTTCATCCAGGTGATTGTTACTCCACTGGGGTAAAAACCAGTAGCATGACACGTCACTGGAGAGGAGGGATCCTTCTGCAACACAGACACCTGAGGAGAGACTGAGAGAGAGAGAGAGAGAGAGAGAGAGAGAGAGAGAGAGAGAGAGAGAGAGAAAGAGAGCTTGAATGCAAATACAAAGATCCAGCTGCTGCAAATGATTCAAGAATAAGATGCATAGTCTTCATTGAACTACTGTAGTGTTTTAGCTGATGCTTCATCCAAATTTTATATAAAGAACACTTATGTTATTCATTGCCACAAAGACAATGAAATCTGCATTACTTCAAATAATCTAAGAAAAGAACAGTGTTGAGAATATCAATTTACAAGAAATATTAACAGTGAAAATGTAATATGATATTATATTTTTATGTTTTTATAATATATATTTTGCTAATTTAATATTAACAAAAAATAACAGCGACTTCTAGTATATAATATTGTTTGGGAAAAGCTGTACATGATCACTGCTGAATAAAGCGATGTACCTGTTTTCTGCAGGCTGCTCTTTCCATACTGCATGTACTTCTGCAACCACTCAATGCACTCAGTGCTGTAGTAATTTTTGAAATTCTCAATTAAGCCTCTGTCATTATTCCACTTGTTCTGAGTGATGATTCCTTGCGGCACTGGTGAAATCCATCTCATCTCCTTCAATTCCAGAGAAATAAATTCCTCTCCATCATATCCAAACTGATCGAATGCATCTTTTTCTCCAGTCTGATCATCCCATTCACAGCCATACATTTCCTGGTATGTGTGCACACCTGAGGAAGTGAGACAGATTGAACATGAAATCGGTTTTCAAACTATTTGATGCCAGACACCCCCATATATGGTGTAGAACCCCCTTGCAGCCCACTGCCAGTGAATCTTGGACCTTTATTTAACCCCTGATTTAGAGGGAACGTGAAATGTAATATTCTATGGTTCCAGAAAATCAGATTACATTTTTTTTAGAGACAGTGGTCTTAAATTATGCAAATCTGAAAACAAATTGTTTTCAGATATTGTTTAAAAGCCATTTAGGTTTCTGTGTTTTACTTAAACACACAGGTGGTGTCACATTTGTATTTTTGTGTCTGTAGGGGTTAAAGTAATTAGCAGTGCGATTGCTTTTTCCAAGATCAAAGAAAACTGATTACAATTACCATCACAAAAACATTATCTTAAAAGGACTTTTTGAGAAGTGACAGAAGTCAGTTATAATTTCATTCAGCAGGATTCCTGTCACATCACCGGAAATCAAATAAACCATAATCAAACCTTTCCAAAACCCTTTTCACTCGTAGTCAGAACAGGTTTAATTATTCATGAAACAAATATATGGTTGAATGAATAATTTAAGATATTTTGTTCTGTTAAAAGTTATTCTTACACCGATGCTGCAAATAAAAAAAAGACAAGTCTTTCTCTTGCATGTTTCTTTTCTATTTCTATTTTATATTGACACAAACATTCACTGCTCATTTCTTAATTATTCGTCTTGTTCAGGTGTCTGTGTATCAATGAACCTGCAGTCAGAATTCACAGAAAGCATGCTGTTCTCAACATTGCTGTGCATGTTTAGTTTTGTAAGTCACAAAGGCTGTAAAGTGGAAGAGACTAGTGTGAGTGAGAGAGAAAACATGTTGTGATCAGGCGGGCTTTACATTACGAGGGTTTGCTGGACTAGATGATAATGTCGAGGGTCAGTCAAGCCTTTAACAGGTAGCATTATAAAAATATTTATTTTGTAAAATTTCTTTACAAAACCAGAATGACACTCTACTGCTTATAATTCACGGCAGTTTCTGTTGCATAGCATGTTTACATTACAGTACAAAATTATTCATAAATTTTCCTCTTTTGAATGGATGTTAATCTAGTTTCTTTGATAGTATTTGATTTTTTAGATTCAGAATATCTAAATAAATAAATATATAATTATATATATATATATAAAAAAAATAAATAAAAAAAAAATTATATATATATATATATATATATATATATATATATATATATATATATATATATATATATATATATATATATATATATATATATATATATATATATATATATACACCACTATGGTATTACTGTAAACAATTTTGCAAATTTGAAGAAAAAAAAAGTCTTATTCATTTTTGTGTTTTTTTAGGTTTTGAACTTAAGTTTAACAGTTTTGAAAAGAGATTGTAAACACGTGCATATTGGCCTGTATATTACATAAAGTTTTGGTGGTGTCTGTGTCTAAGTGAGAAAATAATTAAAGTAATTATTTGAAAGATGTCGTCATTGAATGTATTTTGTGCCAAAGCAATGATAAATGATCCTCAGTTTAGCTCACATAGACTGATGTTATGATCACTGTGTGAAGAGTTTTGAAAAAGAGACCTAAGTATTGAGAAATGTGTCCTAGCAATTGTAAAAAACTGTAAAATAGTATTTAAATGCCATTAAAGTCCATGAAATCAGCGAGTATAATATAAGTTGATCTGGTCACGTGAGTCTATCAGTGTGTTTGCTTGTTAAATCACTCAGGGACACTGAGCGCCTTAAATGAGCAGAGAGAGAGAAAAATAGTTTATATATGTGTGTGTGTTGTGTAGCTGAGTGTGTTGTGTAGATGTGTGTCAGTGTATGTGCTGTGTAGCTGTGCATGTTGTGTAGATGTGTGTGTGTAGCTGAGTGTGACAGTGTGTGTGTGTTTTGTGTAGCTGAGTGTGTGTGTGTTGTGTAGCTGTGCATGTTGTGTAGATGTGTGTGTGAAGCTGAGTGTGACAGTGTGTGTGTTTTGTGTAGCTGAGTGTGTGTGTTGTGTAGCTGTGTGTGTGTGTGTGTGTGTGTGTGTGTGTGTGTGTGTGTGTGTGTGTGTGTGTGTGTGTAGCTGTGCGTGTATGTGTGTTGTCTAGCTGAGTGTGTGTATGTGTTGTGTATCTGTGTGTTGTGTAGCTGAGTGTGTGAACGTGTGTGTTATGTAGCTGAGTGTGTGAACGTGTGTGTTGTGTAGCTGTGTGTGTTGTGTAGCTAAGTGTGTCTGTGTAAGTGTTGTGTAGCTGAGTGTGTCTGTGTGTGTGTGTGTGTGTGTGTGTTTTGTAGCTGTGTGTGTGTGGGTGTGTGTTTGTGTGTTGTATAGCTGAGTGTGTGTGTGTGTGTGTGTGTGTGTGTTTGTTGTGTAGCTGAGTGTGTGTACGTGTGTGTTTGTAGCTATGTGTTGTGTTGTGTAGCTAAGTGTGTCTGTGTGAGTGTTGTGTAGCTGAGTGTGTCTGTGTGTGTGTTTTGTAGCTGTGTGTGTGTGTGTTTGTGTGTTGTATAGCTGAGTGTGTGTACGTGTCTGTGTGTGTGTGTGTGTGTGTGTGTGTGTGTTGTGTAGCTGAGTGTGTGTACGTGTGTGTTGTGTAGCTATGTGTGTGTTGTGTAGCTAAGTGTCTGTGTGAGTGTTGTGTAGCTGAGTGTGTCTGTGTGTGTGTTTTGTAGCTGTGTGTGTGTTTGTGTGTTGTATAGCTGAGTGTGTGTATGTGTGTGTGTGTGTGTGTGTGTTTGTTGTGTAGCTGAGTGTGTGTACGTGTGTGTTTTGTAGCTATGTGTGTGTTGTGTAGCTAAGTGTGTCTGTGTGAGTGTTGTGTAGCTGAGTGTGTCTGTGTGTGTGTTTTGTAGCTGTGTGTGTGTTTGTGTGTGTTTGAGGGTTGTATAGCTGAGTATGTGTGTGTGTGTGTGTGTGTGTGTGTGTGTGTGTGTCTGTGTGTGTTTTGTAGCTGAGTGTGTGTTCGTGTGTGTTTGTAGCTATGTGTGTGTTGTGTAGCTAAGTGTGTCTGTGTGAGTGTTGTGTAGCTGAGTGTGTCTGTGTGTGTGTTTTGTAGCTGTGTGTGTGTGTTTGTGTGTTATATAGCTGAGTGTGTGTCTGTGTGTGTGTGTGTGTGTGTGTGTGTGTTTGTTGTGTAGCTGAGTGTGTACGTGTGTGTTTTGTAGCTATGTGTGTGTTGTGTAGATGAGTGTGTCTGTTTTGTAGCTGTGTGTGTGTGTGTTTGTGTGTTGTATAGCTGAGTGTGTGTGTGTTCTATAGCTGAGTGTGTGTGTGTGTGTGTGTGTGCGTGTGCGTGCGTGCGTGCGTGCGTGTGTGTGTGTGCGTGCGTGCGTGCGTGCGTGTGTGTGTGTGTGTGGTCTTGTTGCTCCCTCGTGGAGAAGAAGAAGCGTTGCGTTCGGTTCGGTTCGGTTCGGTTCGGTTCGGTTGCGTTTGTCGCCATGTCGTTCAGACGCTGTTATTTTCATCCCGGAGTCAAATCACCTTTGTTTTGCCTTCAGGGGCTGTAGTTTGAGCGCGTTCATCTCCTTGTTATGGTAAGAGGCGTGACCTTCCCGGGGAACGTGAGCTAAGCTGCTGTCGAATCACAACACGGGAACTGCTGGCACAATCAGAACTCGTTACGTATTTCTGAAGGAGGGACTTCATAGAACGAGGAAATTCTCAGGCCGTTTTGAGGACAGTGAAAACAGCAGTATACAGATAAGTAAATTGTGTGAAAAATACTGTGTTTTTTTACACATGAAACATGAACACATGTTATATTGCACACTGTAAACACAATCAAAGCTTCAAAAAAACACGAAAAACGGGACCTTTAAGATAGCCCGTCAGCAGGCCGGTGATACGTTTTGGTGGCCCGTCTGAAAAACACATAGGCTCGGGACGTTGGGCTTTGCGAGACCTGGCCCACAACATTACAAGTCCGAGTCTGATCAAGAATGCATCAATAACACCTCAAATAAACAGTGTTGGGCACGTTACTTTAAAAAAGTAATTAGTTATAGTTACTAGTTGCTTCTTACAAATAGTAACTGAGTTAGTAACTGAGTTACATCATTATAAAAGTAACTAATTACCAGGGAAAGTAATTACTGCGTTACTTTTTTTTTCTTCCCAAATGTTCAAATATGTCAAATAACTTGGATGCCCCCAATATTAGATATGTTAAATGAATGAATTGGACACTAAATAGAATAAATTATTATTATAAAACATTGTACATTAATGTGCACTATTGTAATGTTGCTGTGGGACAATGTGAGAGATCAAATTCAATGCATTATTGTAAATATTATCAGTAGGCCTACTATAGTGTAAATATTGTGTAAATATTATCAGTACTATACTTTCCTTTGGTACTGGAGCTCACGTTATCACCTGGGTTTTTAGCCACTAATTTTGTGGCGGCATGTGATGATGTAAGGCGCTTCAGAATCACTTGCCACTGGCGTGGAGAGACTCTTTTCTTCCTGGGCATAAGTTGCACGTTACTTAAATATTCTTACCTTTCACCTCAACGAGGGAAAAGTAGCGCTTATACTTCCAATTTGCGAAAGCTACCTTTGAAGTCGTTGGACCATCGCTGAATGTGCATATGCGTGTGCGTCATAGGTGTGTGTGTGTGTGTGTGTGTCTGTGAACCATAGACCGTGAAAAAAATAGGTGTGAACTCAACCTATCAACTTCAACCTTGTCTCCCACCCACCAATCATCATCAGTTATGTGTACCACCGCACCCACCCCCAACACGCATGGCTGGTGCGCGCGCACACGCACACACACACACACACACACACGTTGCAGGTCCGACTGCAGAGAGCCTGTTCGGATGAAAAGCGCTTCAGTGAGCTCAATTATAGTAACGTGACTAACGCCGCATTTTTTTTCCCTCAGTAACGCTAACGGCGTTGTAACGGGAGAAACAGTAATTCGTTTGATTACTCGTTACTGAAAAAAATTATTCTGTTAGTTACGCCGTTTATCTGTAACGCCGTTATTCCCATCACTGCAAATAAAGGAGCCTGTGACAGCGTGCTAAGGTATGTAATCAATAGATATCAAACGATCTGTAACAATGCAATACTAACACATAAAAAAACATGTTTTACTCACTTAAGTGTTGCACCATTCCTGTCGGATCCAATATAGAAGGCACAGCATTGTGTTTTAATCTCAATATGTCTGCAAACCCAGTCTCGACCTGTATCTTGTTTACTATCAATTCCACGGTGAAATGAAGCGATCAAACTCTGAGCTGGAACCGGCATGTTTACTGGTAGCACGACCTGTTTAGCTCCACGAGTCGGTGGGCGGGCTTGAGGCGGTGCTTCTGCATTCTATGGCGTCAGTGGTCGACAAATTCTGAGATAGAGCATTTTCTGGGCCTGGTGTCAATAAAAGCTTTTCTTTGACAAACAAGGAAGTTTTCAGCTCTGAAACTTACAGGATATTCTTATATAACGATTAACTTTTATATATCAAAGGCTCAAAGGAAAGTTGATTTCTCAATTCATCACCGCTTTAAACAACGTGGCATATAAAATTATAGAATAAAATTTAATAAAACAATAAAATAATTTTTTTACTCTCTTAGTAAGATATCATAATCTTCATGTGTAACAATTATGCATACACATAATCTCCAGTTATATTCATATGATCTTTTTCCTCACATCAGGGTCCAGGCCTGTACTATGTGGATGACAATGGCACACGTCTCTCTGGCCGGATGTTTTCCACTGGCTGTGGGAACAGCTATGCGTATGGTGTCGTAGACAGCGGTTATCGTGAGGATATGACTGTGGAGGAGGCATATGAGCTGGGCCGCCGTGGTATCGCTCATGCCACACACAGAGACGCTTATTCTGGTGGTGTGGTCAACCGTAAGTACAGCAATAATATACAAACTGTCAATAAATCTGCGACTGATCCGAGACTTTTTAAACCTAATTTGTGGCTTTGTATTTTAGGATTTTTCAGAAGTGTATAAATTTTAATTTTTCCTCAGTCTGAATACCTTTATCAATGACACAGAAATGTTTTCTCTTTTAGTTTACCACATGCAGCAGGATGGCTGGATCAAGGTGTGTAAGGAGGACGTGTCCGAGTTAATCCACCGCTATAAGAAGGGAATGTTCTGATCACATCTGATCTCTCATTAATGCAAATCTCAATTTTCATTATTTTATCTGAAACGGCAAAAAATAAACTTCTCAAATCAAAGATGCATTTTGGTACACTCTTTGTTATATAATTTAATTGTATTTTCTGTAACTTTTTTAGCGAATGTAATGTACTTATTTTGCAGGATTTTTGGGCTTAATTTTAGAAAACAGAAAGTTTTGTCATATGTAATAATTTCACTTTTGGGCCCAAACAAGGGATGCCAATTATGTAGTGATTTTACCTTAGTCCATCCAAGGACGCTAAGTAAGGTAGTGATTGGTACTCACGTCACCGCTGACTTTGTGATTTTTGGATCACACGTCACTTAAGGTGTGGTTATGAGTACATCAGATGACCACCTTCCCCCTCTCTTAGTTTGGACACTAGTCAAGGTCTTTTACCTTGGCTCTATGAGAAAACTCCAAACGGGAGGCTGTTCAATCATTTTAGATTGAATGTAAAGTGGGGAGAGTTGGTCAGCTGATTTATCTGAAAGATTGGTGAGATTTCTAACTTGTAGAGCCTTTTCTGTATTATCAGCACAAGTAAGACACAATTGTAATTAAATAGATTTTATTAACAAAAGATAAACAAGAATAACTAACACAACTACTAAGTGAATACAAGGAATGATAAAGGAATAAAGTGCATAAGATACATAAAATACATGTGATTAAGTTGAGTGTGGCTATGGAAGAGTTGCGTTATCTAATGGAAAGATAAACTGTTGTTTCTCTGAAACTAAGATGAAGAAACGTATTATGCTTCAAACAAATAAATGAAAGATTATTTGTTATTAACTAGCATCAGTTAAATTAACTCTAATGTAAATTAGAAAATCATATACTGATAATATACAACAATGCCAAGGTCTCTGGAAAGAGGTTTGGTTAAGTGATATTTACGTTCCACTTGGTTGAGTAAGCAGTCCAATGGAGGTGACTTCTTCCACTGGTTGTGCTGGGTGACAATGCAGTGGGAAAGGAGCTGGAATCCGTTTCAACAGTCTTGAACACGAAGATCTGTGGGATGCTGATCTCCTGGTCCTAAAGAGTCCTAAAATCTGGAACACGCAGATGAGGCCCTGAAGTAGGTGCAGAAGGTCCTTAATCTGGAACACGCAGACGAAGGAACCTTGAAGTGAAGGTTTACTCTCCTGAGCTTAACCTCGTTGCAAATGACTCTGTGTGTCTTCTGACTCTGTGGTGTTGTGGAAATAATTCTATTCGAAAAATGAGGAGGAAGGAATACAAATTCAAACCTTTTACAAAGTCAAAGTATCAAACATGATTTTATTTCTTGCAAGAAATAGGCAGTTCACATACAGAGAATGTCTGTCATGAGAAGGGCAAAGTTTGCTCTCCGGGGTGCCATTATATACCCTTCATACATCCTGAGTAGGTTGCATCCAATCTTGTTTGCCTTAAAAGGAAACATCTTTATTCAAAAACCCCTGTTCAGCATAAATTCTAACTAGACAACACAATACCCATGTCTGCAGAAGTTCCTGTTCTTAAGCTACGTTATTTTCACGTATCCTGTCTATTCCTAGTCTAATTGCAGCTGCGCACATACTTGTCACACTTAAAGTACGATATGTCATCTTGACCTCTTGCACTACCCAGCTTCCTTGCAACTGAGTACTCTGTCACTCAGAACAATATGTTCCCGCCAGCTAGTTTCCATTTATCACCCAGAACAATGAGTTCCTGCACTTAACGTATGCATTTCTAAAAGCTTGGTTACATTTCTTTAATAATGATTAGTACAAATACATGTTCAGTGTTAATAGTTCAATGTTAACAAGTGATACACATCTAGGAATAAAAGGTTAAGGTTCACATCTAAGTAAAAACACCTCTAAGTAAAATGAACACTTCTAAGAGTTAAAACCACATCTAGATGAAATAAAAACACATCTAATAGTAAAACACATCTAAATGAAAAATTTCCTTCACAGTGGGTCAGACACTCAGGACTTGGTCAATCCGCTTTGGTCTCTCTGGGACATGCTGTAGTCTCGCTGGACTAAAACTCTGAACGTAGTTGTTGTTAATGTCTCTTTCCTCACAGGCTAGAGGTTCAGAACGTGGTTGTATCTGTTGCTGCCTCACAAGCTGTAGATTCAGATCCTTGGATCTTTTGTTGTCTCTCTGGATTAACCAGAGGCTCAGAACGTGGTTGCTCTGTCACAGTCTCATCCTCGCCGGACAGACTCAGAACATAACGGTGTATCTGTTATGTCTCTCTTGAAGGGAGACTCAGAACGTGGTGAACTGTTACAGTCTCATCCTTGCTGGGGAGACTCAGAACAAGGTGTGTCTGTTGAAAGGGTACCTTTATCCTTTTCCCAATAGGAGGAGATTGCAATTTGGCGCTTCTCCATTCCAGTGTTGCGATTGGCTGCTGGCATCAGAGGGGGTCCACAGTGAGACTCACCCTCCTTTCTCCTGTGGAACTCATTTGCATACTGTACACAGTTAGAAGTCTTTAAAGTGTCTTTAAAGTTTACCAATGCATTTCTCACTTTCCAAACCACCATCAGAATACCATTGGCAATATTCTAAACAAATAGAAACCAAACATGATGGGAAAAGATTTAACTGTTCATTAATTTGTTCATTAACAGCTGATTCTGTGTAAGATGTTGGATTACAAATAGCTGTCACTGAGAATACTTATTTCTCTGAATAATTTTGAAATGGATGTGTGTAGTTTACATCAGTCTTAAGGTTTCCAAACTGACTGGATTTGGATAGATCATTTTGGTCTTTCTTTCACCCACTACTGCTGAGGTCCTGTGGAATTTTTATGGCAGTCATAGACCAGGACACTAGCGATGTGGGTGAAGGGCAGGAACTGCATGTGGGCCAATGAGATGTCTTGTCCTTCCTGGGCTTGGTACAAGAGCTGGTCTTTTTGGCCT
This sequence comes from Gobio occitaniae, assembly GCA_033150135.1. NCBI lineage: Eukaryota > Metazoa > Chordata > Actinopteri > Cypriniformes > Gobionidae > Gobio > Gobio occitaniae. Next base: position 119,968 of record JARQWZ010003063.1, read on the forward strand.
CTAAGAGGTGTCTGGATGTTGTCATAGCATCTTATCTGATGGCGTTGGACAGTTTGTTTGTCTCAGTCTACCAAGATCCAATCAAAATGTAGCAAACCTTTGTCCACTGTTATGGACAGAGAGGGGCCCGGTCATAAACTGGGCCCTGGAATGTGCTGTCCACTACACATATTAAATGACAAAAAAATGCTTTTAATACAGCAATAATTCAAGTAGAGTCTCTGTTTTGAACTGTCAATACCATTATAATGAAGTTATATTGTGTCTGTGTATACTTTACATAATTTACATTTTTATAATGACATCATATAGTACCATAACAGAAATGTAGATGTTTTATTTAGGACCATGCGCATATACAATACATCATTACAATACAGAATCATGGAAACTTAGTACCCATGAAACAACATGAATATTTAGTAAAAGCCCTAAATTGAAGCATTGTTAAAATATTATTCTTATCTACATGATGTTTTCACTTACATATTTCAAATACATATGAAATTCTGTAAAGTAATGTGTCATTCTAATGCTTGACTAATTGTATTAATGTGGGCCAGTAGTTGCTAGGATTTGAATGTAACAGGTTGTTTATCAGATCTCATTTGCAGGAATGTTTGGGCCTAACCCTTACATTCAGAATTTTTACATTAAAAACAAAACATAATTTATTATGATATATAAACTGTTTTCCTCGTGGGAACTGACATTTGGTCCCCAAAATGTATAGGGAATACCTGGACCACCACAAACAAACTATAAATTGTTTTTAATATCAAAGTTGTTTCACATAAGTCATTTTAAAGGTAAGGTAGAAAGTGTTGTGTTAACAAATGGTAAGAAATTCACTTTTACACATGCACTTAGTTCACTATTGTTTCCTTTGCCCTTTACTGTAATTATATCTCTATCTTGCAGACTAAATGCATATTCTGTGATAGCTGGAAACACTATATTTACAGTTGTCATCTACAGATTTCTATTTGGGATTTTATGATTACAAATTATATTTAATCAGTTAAGACCTTTATTTTTTATAATCCTATATACATTGTTTCAAAACATCTTCACAATAATAAACAAGAAAGTAACAGATAGGATACTATGCAATGACGCAAACGTCATCAAATATGAGAGTACAAATTCAGTTCAGTTCAATAACTGTGTAAAGTTCATTCATTTTGAAACAAGTTCAATTCAGCTTTAAGCAGCTCTACTGAAGACAATAGTGTTGTAATTCAGTTCAAATGACTCTTTTTTTAAATATGGATCAAATTGTATCAATATTTTAACTAACTAATCTTTAAATGACTACATACATCCCATATGTCATGGTTAGGTCCAGATGATGATGAAGGAGAGTTCAAAAAAGGATTCAATAATCAAAAGGGTTCTTTAATGAAAACAAACACAGGTAATCCACATAGATGAATGCAGAGTAAAAGCGTGTATTCCACAATCACACATCATACACAAACAATACCCAACCCGGAACTGAACAAAAGTATGTACTAGATACACAGTGATGATGAACTAAATGAGTAAATTAACAGGTGTGTAGTTGTCATGAGTGTTCATGGTAACTGATGAGTAGTGGGAAACAAAGACAAAGGAACAGGTGACTCGTGAAAACTAAAAGTCCATGATATGGAAAGTCAGATATTATTTTCAATGTAGTTTAATGTAGTACTAGTCATTAGTCCTGCATTACTGCATAGTTACCAATTAATGATGGTGGGCCATTATTCTAAAGTGTTACAATTCTACAAATGGCACTGCAACCCTGTAGTTGCAATTAAAGTAATTCTGATTCATATTTCATATCAACTTTTGGACATTAATCGTTAAATATAGTTCTATGTTTCTCTAATATTCTGGAGCAACAATTAATAAATAGATGAAGATGAAATCTAAATTCTGCTATTTTGGAGTAAAAGATTGAAAGACAGACATACCACTTGATCCTTTTTGTGAGGTTTATTTATTTTAAAAGAATTAAAAACACATTACAACTGAAGGCAACCAATATACAAAAACATTTATGCATTTTAATTTATAACCTCATAACCCTTATAACCCTAACCTCAAAAAAGGAAAATATCTATATTTTACTGTACTGTTCAGACATTAATGTAAAAGTTTAATAGTACAGCATATACAATTATTTAACAAGAATCAAATAAGTACAGCTTATAATCTAAATCATTTAAAACACAAACGAAAGAAATATACAAACAGAACAAACTCAATAACCCAATTTAAGGAATAAAATCTGCCTATTGATAGTAATTGATGGAAAAGCCCAAAAAACAAAGTTCTAATCTCTAGACCAATTTGAAGTTTATATTAAGTAATCTAAATGTTGCAGTAGATAAACAATTTGAAGTTTTCAATGACTTGTTATCCTTCTTCCCCTCTTTACAAAAAAGCATCAAATCGAAAAAGCGTTAAAAGCGTTAATCGGACTACAAACATTTCAGATTTCTAAATTATTTTCTGATTTCTTTTTTATGGTCAGTACTGATATCACAAATCCTACAAATAAAACTTGCAAATCAATAATTTGTATTCTTGTTTGTAATTAATTTGTATTTCTTTGTCACTAAAGAGAAATATACACATTTTCCAAATTAGCTTCTGTGATCATTGTGTCATATTTCTATATGTTAAAATTAACAAGTTCATAAAATGAATTAAAACCAAAAGATGAACAGAAAAGTGTGATGAAACAAAAACGTTACTTTTAGAAGTAATTAATGTAAAACCACCAGACAGATCAATCCCACCATGTGTGAGTTTACATGTATTTAGCAAGATGGTCAGCAGGATAAGCCACATTTTTTCAACTTCATTTCTTGCACTGATCTGGTCTCCTACAATGCCAGAAACATATTACATTTCATTAATTTTACATGACTGACAGTTGCACTGATGAATAATAATAATAACAACAACACACTTACATCTGAATGCTTTAGGATGATCCTGCTGAACTATTATCAGAAGATTCTACAGCAGAAAAAGAAAATAACAACAATAAAACAGCTCCTAGAATTAGCACAAATGGCATTATATATTTATACAATGTCATTTTTATTAGTTTTAGTTACATTAAAGAAAAATATTGTAGGGCACACAACATTACTTAAAACTACTTAACAGAATAAATATGAACATGGTACATAAAATATACTAGTGGCCAAAGGCAGAGCCCTGTTATTAATGTGTTATGATTAAAGAGGTTATGAGGAACTTACGGTTCTGAGGAACAGGTTTAAAGCCTGAAAAACAAACAGAGAGGTGGATTGCAAGTGCAGTTATTTCAACCATCAGTGCAGCACATAAACATGTGAAACATACAATATAATCAATATAGTGATGATGATAAAATATGAGACAGTGTCTCACCTTTCTTTCTCCGATACACCACAAACCCAACCACACCACTGACAACCAACAGGAGCAGAGCAACAACAACTCCAACAATGATGGCAATGGGAACAGAATCTGAAGAATAGGATGGGAAGAAAACATCAGATTATGTCTGCAGTACATCAGTATCTAATAGAATATTGTCTGTGACACTATAACACATTCCTGAACAAGTTTTTAAGCATAAAGCTAATTATTTCCATTAACTTTTTATAGATTCATGGTCTTCTCAAATCAATCACTCTTATCTGCTAATTAAGATCTTACCGTCTGTCAGAATCTCTCTGATGGTTTCGCCCTTATGTTCCACCACACAGCTGAACTCGTTGTTCTTGCTCTCATCGGCTGTAACACTGAGGGTGCTCGTCTTCTGGAAGGTTCCGTCCTCATTGGGAAGAAGTTCACCAAGATCAACATTCTCATAGTGGTCTTGTCCATTTCTCTGCCAGGTGATTGATACTTCTTTGGGGTAAAAGCCTGTAGCATGACACGTCACTGGAGAGGAGGAATCCTTCTGCAGCACAGACACGTGAGGAGAGACTGAGAGTGAGAGAGAGAGAGAGAGAGAGAGAGAGAGTGAATGAGAGAGAGAGAGAGAGAGAGAGAGAGAGTGAATGAGAGAGAGAGAGAGAGAGAGAGAGAGAGAGAGAGAGAGAGAGAGAGAGAGAGAGAGAAAGGGTGATTAAGATGAACAAAAAGATAAAGTGAAAATGAAAGAGAAAATTGGACATTAGCACATACGCAGTGTCTTAGATTCTTTTGATTATTCTAATGGCATTACATTATGCTTATGTCTTGTGTAGCTGGAGCCCTCAGAAATACCCAACTATGCATATTAATATACCATTCTGCTGAGGAATACATATTTTCACTTTATTCTGTAGTAGCTGTTCTGGCAGAAGACTTAAAGGGTTAGTTCACCCAAAAATGAAAATTATGTTATCATGTACTCACCCTCAATTTGTTCCAAACCTGTATACATTTCTTTGTTCTGCTGAACACCAAAAAAGATATTTGGAAGAATGTTTGTAACCAAGCAGATAGAGCAACCATTGACTACCATAGTAGGGAAAAAATACTATACTAATACTAATACTAATACTAATACTAATAATATTCTTTTGTGTTCAGCAGAACAAAGAAATGTATACAGGTTTGGAACAACTTGAGGGTGAGTAAATGATGACAGAATTTTCATTTTTGGGTGAACTACCCCTTTAAACCAGATATAAAGAACAGACACTCCAGTGATGCCAAACAACATGTAAAAATATGTAGGTTTATTGTATACCATAAATATCAAAATGTGATTTGGACCACCAACCATATGTCATTTACATAATTTTTAAGCAAAAAAGCTGTTTATTTTATACAGTGAGAGCATAAAGAAGATGCATGTTTCCAATGTTTTAAAGCATACTACTGTTCTATTTCCTGCTAAAAAAAAGTGCATGTTCTTATGATTAGTGCCCACTACAGTGTTCATTAAAGCAATTTATTCAACATTAAAGCAATTCTTACCTTTTCTTTTCAGAGTGTCCTTGCCATAATCAACATATTTGTTCAGCCACTCAATGCATGTGTTGTCCAGATAATTGCTTTGAAAGTTTGCGTTTGCTCCAGTGGAATCCCATTTAACCTTGGTAGTCATCGCTTGAGGATTAGCAGCAGTCCAGGTGCGGGAGCTCTTATCCAGACTGAGGAAGTCCTCTCCATCATAACCAAATTGGAAGTATCCCCGTTTGGTGCCATCATCATCCACCTCACAGCCGTACATCAGCTGGAACGCGTGAACACCTGAAACGAGAAAACATCATAATATATTATATCATACTCACTCACCATTTCCCATAACCTCTAATAGAACTGTAAGACTTCTTGACTGAGCATATGTTATCCTGTCTTTCTTTTTTCTCCACAAAAACAAACATCCACATAAATATGAAAGCAATTATGATTAGCTAATGTAACTGTTTGGTACTAAAATATACTGGCATCCAGGAGAAGTGAACAAAAGAACATAATTACATATAAACATGAAAATTGTGTCTGTGTGAATATTGAGTACATAGCATCAAAATATTTGACAGCTTAAGGTTATTCAGTAAACGGTAAAAATAAGAACCAACATGAGCACTTCTTTGCATATATCAACAGTTTTCAATGTTACTGCTTATTGAAAAAATGAGCAAATTAATCATGTATGAGAGAACATGGTTACTGTGCAGATGTTGTACTGAAAAGACACGTTTCTTCAAATGTGTATGTGAGATGTTTTGCGTCTAAATGTGTGCTATAAATCGCACTGAGAAATTAATGTTGAATATCTTTACATTTGCACATTCCAGTGAAAATATAATAATCATATCAGCCTGACATGCTGGATGTTATTAAACATTAAACCATAATCTGCTAAAGAAGAGTCTAGAATCGATCAGGACACAGCTATAAATATGCAGAGAATGGACTTTCATGATGATAATTTTTTGATCTTGTGGGGATATGTTTTTGGTCCCCATGAGCAAAAAAGCTTATAAAAAAATTAGTAAAGTTTGTGAATAAGCTTTGTTTTTGGCTTGAGAAAGAAGAGCCTGAAATTTTGAAGCAGTTTGAAGTTTGATGTAGTTTTAAAGTTTGAAGAATTTAAGTTTGAAATAGTTTAAAAAGCTTGAATTTAAAAAGCTTGAAGCTTGAAGGTTTTACTGGAGGTGTTTTGATATCCTGACATTTAAATAAATAGATTGCTATGATTTTGCTTTGCCGTTGCTAAAGTGTTCTGGGCGGTTGCTAGGGTATTGTTATGTGGTGGCTAAGGTGTTCTGGGTGGGTGCAAGGCAGTTTCTATTGTGTTGCTTTGTGGTTGCTAGGGTGTTCTGCATGGTTTGTATGCAGTTGCTAGGGTGTTCTGGTTGGTTCTAGAAGACATTTGACTGGATGTTGCTATGTGGTAGCTAGGGCATTTTGGGTGGTTGCTAGAGTGCTACTATGCAGTTGCTAGGATGTTATTGATGCTTGCTAGGCGGTTACTAGGGTGGTGCTATGTGGTTGCTATAGTATTTAGAGTGATTGCTTTGGTGTTAATAGGGTATTATAGGTGGTTGCTATGTGGTTGCTAAGGTACTTGTGGTGAATGCTAGTGTGTTGCTATGCAGTTGCTAGGGTACTCTGGGTGGTTGCTATGCAGTTGCTAGTGCACTCTGGGTTGTTTCTATGGTGTTGCTAAATGGTTGCTAGGGTATTCAGTGTGATTGCTAGAGTGTTGATAAGTGGTTGCTACGGTATTCTGGGTGGTTTCTAGGGTGTTACTCTGCAGTTGCAAGGGTACTCGGGTGGTTGCTAATGTGTTGCTATGCGGTTGCTAGGGTATTCTGGGTGGTTGCTAGGGTCTTCCTATTCAATTACTATGGTGCTTGGGGTGGTTGCTAGGGTGCTGCTTATCACATTGCTTGCACGTCTCAGATATCATGTTAGTTGATATTTGATGCATAGACAGATTAGATCGAAGAGTCAGAAAATGTTGTCTCAGAAGAAGAACTAGATGAGTAAAGTTTGTGAACAAACTTTGATGTTGGTTGGAGAAAAGAAAGTTTGAAGTATTTTAAAGTTTGAACCTTTTACGTTTTTTGAACATTTAAAAATGCTGATTGTTTTCTGTAAGGGTCGTGTTTAGGATAGGATTAGTACAGTATACAAATCATTACACTGTAAAAATATTTGTAATTCTTACAGAAAACTGTAAAAAGAGGAGCAGCTGCCAGTCCTCATAGAAAACAGTTCAATAAACACTAAATAATGTCTTCGTGAAAATGTAGGAATGCAGAAAGATTTGTGTGAAGGTTAAAGGAATAGTTCACCCAAAAATGAGAACAATTACTCTCTCTCATGTCGTTCCAAACCCCGTAAGACTTTCATTCATCTTTGAAACACAAATGAAGATATTTTTAATGAAATCTGAGAGATTTCTGTCCCTCCATTGAAAGTCTATTCACCCAAAACTCTGACGGTTCAAAATGATCACAAAATAAATCCATATGCATCAAGCGGTTTAATCCAAGTCTTCTGAGAAGACACGATCGCTTTATATGATGAACAGATTTCATTTAGGCTTTTATTCAAATATAAACATTGATCAGCGAACATACAGAGAGCACTCAAACATGATAAACATAAGCTCATCGAAACAGAAGAGACTTTCAATGGAGGGACAGAAATCTCTCAGATTTAATTAATAATATCTTCATTTGTGTTCCAAGGATGAACGAAAGTCTTACGGGTTTGGAACGACATGAAACTGTTGACAAAACTTTCATTTTTGGGTGAACTGTCCCTTTAAGTTTAGGTTTTACGGGTAGGCTATAGAAAATATCATTAGCTCAGTATAAAAACAATAGAATCCAATGGAAAGTCAAATACAAACGTAATACACATAATGGCGTGTATCTATTGATTAAACGTCACTGCAGATTTCTGTGACAGAAATGAGTGAATTGTTGTCGTTTCTATCAAACACAACAGTCAGAGCGTCTGCTAACAGAAACCCAAACCCTGATGAGGTTCAGAGATCTGATGCTGTGGAGGACAACGGACAGCTGTCAGCGCTGAGAATGACCGATCACACTGAGGCCTTCTGATCAATAACAAACAACTGATCAAACATCATTCTGCTTCTCTAATAAGAGCAAAGCAGCCCTCACGTGACGTCTGACGAATCACATCTGATCCTGAGCTTCAGCAGCGGCTAAACCAATCACAGGAGAGCAATCTTATTCTGAGGAACCACGACACAGACGGAGACGCAATATAAAACACGCTTGACGTCGTAAAGCTCCTGTGATTCATATAAAATAGATTGTTTGACGAATCAAACATGAGTTCATTCAGCAGGACGTCCTGTCACATCACTTCAGCTCATCTGAAGCATCTCAGCTCAAACGGTTTCACTTTTTCTCCTCTGCCTCTAAAACAGAACTGAGTGATTTGTGAGATTCGGTTCAGTCGGTTGCTCTTCCACTGACGCTGACAGACGCTGTGCTGAAATACTCTGACCGTGTTTTCTAACCGCCGAATCGACAGCGACAGAAATGATTATTTAACTGAGATGCGAGTTCATCGTCTGAATTTATTATGATGAGAGAGAAAGACCGTGTGCTGCGGAATAACACAAAGACAATAAACAGACGACATGATTTCTACCGCGATGTCCTCGCTGGATGAACACGACAGCAAACGTCCTGCGCCATCAGTGTAATCTGACTCACGGATGAACGACTCTTATGAAGCGCTCCGATTGATCGGTTTGACTGAATCACTCACCGACTGAATCGCTCGGAGCAGTCGTTGACTCATTCACTGCAGCGGGTGTCATGCGATTCTCATCACGTCCAATCAAAATGAACCGTGAACTGTGACTGTGTTGTGTGTATTTTAGGCGTGTGCGAGTTAAACCAGTGAAGTTACTGACTGCTTGTTGAAGACACACATTAGGAAGAACGTTCTGTCATAATAAATGCAACTTAAATTTACAAAGAAACGTTGCCTGAAGTAATATTGTTTTTGTTTAGTGTGTTTGCTGATTCTAGTTAGGATCGATTCTTTTTTTTAAAGAATCGTTAATGGATCGGTTAATGAATGGGAACCGTGTCTCAGAAACAGAATTGTTCAATTCTTTCTGATTCCCATCCGTTCTCATCTATTTTCCTTCTTTTACACTCTTGTATCTCTTCACTATATAAACGGATCGTAACAGTAGAAAGGACAGTTTTCCCGACAGCAGAGAGCAGGCGTCTCTGAAGAAACCTACTCTGGTTACATGATATTAAAACCAAACCAAAACTACATTTGATTGATCGCAGAACAAAACTAGATATTTAAGGTTCATCGCGATAAACTCTGATGCTGCCTTGACAAAGCCTCGTCTGAAAGTTGAACAAAGTTTTAATAGTTGATCATTCTGGAGCTCCTATAAGAGAGACAGTCGGTAGTGATGGGGAGTCGACTCCAAAAGAGTCGATTCCTCGTCTCTGAATAGCCTCAGAGTCGGGGTCGACTCCAGTACAGGAATCGACTCTCGGTGTCGCCTCTGTTGCTGTGTCCGAAATCGCTCACTTGTTTACTGATTCTCTAATCCCTATAAAGTGCATGGCGGTTGAGTGCACTACAAGCAAGGAGCGAATGAAATGAAGCGAGGAATTCAGACACTGACGTAATACGTCGCGTCAGAGAGCTGTCGCAGAAACTTTGTCGTACGCACATTTATTTGAGTGCTTACTTTAGAAATGGAAAACAGTCACAGCGACTTTAGTTTGTAATTCTACATAGGCTTCCTCCATGCTAGCTTTAGTTTAACTGATGGTATATTAACGCAATAAATATAGATTTGGTTTTCCATGGTTAACCCTGTGTTCATAATCATTAAACTAACCATAAATCATAAACTCGCATCAAGAAGAAACACATCAATAAGTGTGCATTATTGCGTGCATTTTAGTATTTAGTATATTTAACTCACCTTTTAAGACAATGATCATGTGCGTTTAGCGCCGTCACTCGACAACAGCTTTTTTTCGTGACTTTTTCCACTGTAAAATTAGGTATCGGCAACAGCTAGGTAGAAAGGCTGATAGCCACTCATCAAGTCATCGCTAAATTGGACTAATTTGGACGGGCACGCTAAAAGTGTGTGGTTTTAATAAGGGGATTTTAAGGCGGTGTGTCGGGGGGAAATAATTTAAGTGTGTAACAACTGCAGTTTTGTCTTATTTCTGACGCTGTTTTGATGTAAATTAAATGGAGCCGATTCCATAGACTCTTACAGTGGGAGTCGGGAATCGGAGTCGACTCCAAAAAACCTGGAATCGAACAGCCCTAACAATCAGATGTTCAGATGTGTGGCTGCATCCGAAATCGAATACTTCTCTACTATATAGTATGCGAAAAACAGTACGCCAACAGAGTAGTACGTCGGAATTCATAGTATTCGGAAAACTGTAGGCGAAAAGTACGCGGATGACCTACTACTTCCGGCGAGTTTCTGAAGTGCGCATACGATGGACACTTTACTATCCCATGAGGCCACGGGAGACGATTTATGAATGGAGGTGATGGGGCGCAACTGACGCTGGTTAGGTCACATGATCATGACAACATGGCGGATGTAGTACGTTCGGATTACATTCATACTACATTCATTCATACTATATAGGACGTACTTTTTTAACGGTTTCGAAGTTCGTTCAAAGTCAAATGTAGTACCTACTCACATAGTACGCGATTTCGGACACAGCCTGTGTGTGTGTGTGTGTGTGTCTGGTTACATTTGAATTTTTTGACAGTTGGAGTTTTAACAGTCTTGGTTGTTTGAACGTTCTGTCAGTGTTCGTCTGTTGGATTTTATCTGTTGTGGGAAAACCGTTAGTCTTAAAATCTATCGTACATCAAATTCATAATCTTAAATAGGATATTATACTTTTTAAGACTCTTCACACTGTTGAAGAGCGACTCAAATGTACCACAATAGCAGTGTAAATCAGCGGTATTTAATCTGCTCCTGAAGGACCAACATCCCGCAGATCTGAGCTCCAGTCCTACTGAATCCCAGCAGATTCAGCCGATCTCCATCTCGGGACGACTGAACAATGACCATCGGGTGTGAGAGAGCAGAGCTGGAGCTGAGCTCTGCAGAGACACGTCCACACACTCTGAGTTCAGCAGATCAACACTTCAACATCAGTGCTCCTCTGAGCTGTGTGTGTGTATGTGTTTGTACACTTCTGATGAAGAGAAGATACACAACACATGTAGGGGAAAGCGAGGTTCTTGAATCACAGATAAATAAATGAACAGCATTTCTTATAGAGTCCATCCACATTGAGTTTTTTCAGTATTAACTGAAGATGTGAGAAACTGTAAATACAATAATGAAATAATGATGCATACAGTGCTGACTTGAGGTTAATCGCTCTTTTCGAGAAGCAATACACACAAATAATGGCCTCTAGATTAAGTCATTTATCATTAATTCTATGTTATATTATCATGTATTTTAGTTTTCTTATAAAAAATATTGTATTAATTATGATAAATCAATAATTAATTTATATTTGGGTTAAATTGGTTTGCTAGTTTCAGCTCAATATTATTTAATCATGTATTTTAGTATTTTTTATTAAAAAAAATATTGTATAAGTAAGTATGTTATACATAATTGGTGTATAACCAATTATAAATGTATATTTCATCTATTAATTTTGGTTGAAAAGGTTTGTTCTGGTATGTGCTCAATAGACCTTATTCACAGCAGCCCCACCTGTGATTGTTAACGGGAATGAAAGCGAGGCCATGAAGGATAGACATGCATCTCTTCAGTTGTTCTGATATTTAAGGTGATTTGGGATTTTTCTACTGACAAAACACTGCAAAAATATATTTTCAAGAGATTTCAATAGTCAAAAAACTCCAGAAAACATAAACTGTGGAAATTATAATTGATGTAGGACTAAGAGCCTTATACAGCTTTTTGCAGCGGATGTCATTTAAAACACTGTATTTAATTTTACTGTACACATATATCTGTACAGTATGTGCATATAGGCTACACACAGTTTATAAAGGATCAGCTGATAAGCATACAATAACTATGAACACATGTTCTGCTGTCATAGCGGTTTAGTGCTGCACTGTTCTGTGTCAGGCGTCCCTGATGTTTCAACCCTCATCACATCAATAACGGAGGGGTCTGATCTCACTATAAACTTACACCTTTAACCTGTGTACGCAGTTCTGTGTGGTTTCAAATGCATTGCTATGCCATTGCTAGAGTGTTCTGGGAGGTTGCTATTGTGTTGCTTTGTGGTTCCTGTGCGGTTGCTAGGGTGTTCTAGGTGTTTGCTAAGGTGCTGCTATGTGATTGCTAGGGCATTATGGGTGGTTGCTATGGTATTCTGGGAGGTTGCTAAGTGGTTGCTAGTGTGTTGCTTTGTGGTTCCTGTGCGGTTGCTAGGGTGTTCTGGGGGTTTGCTAGGGTGCTGCTTTGTGGTTGCTAGGGCATTATGGGTGGTCTCAAGGACTTTGCTATGTGGTTGCTAAGGTACAAAGGTTGGGGCGGTTGGGGTGATTGATAGTGTGTTGCTATGCAGTTGCTAGGGCATTCTGGGTGGTTGCTAGGGTATTCTGGGAGGTTGCTATGTGGTTGCTATTGTGTTGCTTTGTGGTTCCTGTGTGGTTGCTAGGGTGTTCTGGGGGTTTGCTAGGTGGTTGCTAGGGCATTATGGGTGGTTGCTAGGATTTTACTATGTGGTTGCTAAGGTATTTGGGGTGGTTGCTACTGTGTTGCTATGCAGTTGCTAGGGCATTTTGGGTGGTTGCTAGGGTATTCTGGGAGGTTGCTAGGTGGTTGCTATTGTGTTGCTTAGTGGTTCCTGTGCGGTTGCTAGGGTTTTGCGATGTGGTTGCTAGGATTTTGCTATGTTCTTGCTAAGGTACTTAGGGTGATTGATGGTGTGTTGCTATGCAGTTGCTAGGGCATTCTGGGTGGTTGCTAGGGTATTCTGGGAGGTTGCTATGCGGTTGCTATTGTGTTGCTTTGTGGTTCCTGTGTGGTTGCTAGGGTGTTCTGGGGGTTTGCTAGGTGGTTGCTAGGGCATTATGGGTGGTTGCTAGGATTTTACTATGTGGTTGCTAAGGTATTTGGGGTGGTTGCTAGTGTGTTGCTATGCCGTTGCTAGGGCATTTTGGGTGGTTGCTAGGGTATTCTAGGAGGTTGCTAGGTGGTTGCTATTGTGTTGCTTTGTGGTTCCTGTGCGGTTGCTAGGGTGTTCTGTGTGTTTGCTAGGGTGCTGCGATGTGGTTTGCTAGGGCATTATGGGTGGTTGCTAAGATTTTGCTATGTGGTTGCTAAGGTACTTAGGGTGGTTGCTAGTGTGTCGCTATGCAGTTGCTAGGGCATTCTGGGTGGTTGCTAGGGTATTCTAGGAGGATGCTAGGTGGTTGCTATTGTGTTGCTTTGTGGTTCCTGTATGGTTGTTAGGGAGTTCTGGGTGTTTGTTAGGGTGCTGCTATGTGGTTGCTAAGGTACTTGGGATGGTTGCTAGTGTGTTGCTATGCAATTGCTAGGGTATTCTAGGAGGTTGCTAGGTGGTTGCTATTGTGTTGCTTTGTGGTTCCTGTGCGGTTGCTAGGGTGTTCTGGGTGTTTGCTAGGGTACTGCGATGTGGTTGCTAGGGCATTATGGGTGGTTGTGAGGATTTTGCTATGTAGTTTTTAAGGTACTTGGGGTGGTTGCTAGTGTGTTGCTAAGATATTCAGGGTGGTTGCTAGGGTCTTACTATGCCATTACTAGGGTGGGGTGGTAGCTAGGGTGTGGCAGTTACTAGGATGTTGCTTATACATAGTATCACATTGTGTTTAAGTTACTAGTATTATTATTCATACAGTGGATTACCAGTAAAATTTATATAAATTTAGGTACTTCTGCCTACGTCTAGCGTGATGTTTTTGACGTGATTACGTAATCCGTGCCGCGCCACAAAGCAGCGCAAGATGAGCAATTTAGGTTAAAAAGTATATTGTTATTATTTTATGTTGAAAATGGCCGATGGTTTCGCTAGATAAGACCCTATTCCTCAGCTGGGATCGTGCAGAGCCCTTCAAAGCCCTTTGAAACTGCATTGATTTGGACCTTCAACCCGTTGGTTGTCAAAGAAGTCCATTATGGGGAGAAACATCCTGGAATGTTTAACATAGTTTTAATAGTTTAAAGTTCTGGAGCACCTGCAGTAAGAATGACAGTCAGACATTCAGATGTGTATGTGTCTGGTTACATTAGAATTTTTTAATATACATTTTTTTTGACAGTTGGAGTTTGAACAGACTGATGACATGTTTTAAATGTACATAATTTTTTTTTTAAATGTATGTACATTTATAATATTATACTTTGTATTATATTACCTTTGCTTTGCATCAAATTACAAAAAAACTAGTTAACGCTGTGAGCGAGTTTCTAATTTCTCTCTGCTGACTGCATTATCAAATCACTCTCTTTCTCTTTTATTCCTCTTTTTGAAAGAGGGGAAACACTATTGTGAATAATAATACATGACTTTTAAAATCTGAATAGATTTTAAATCTATGCATCATACACTTGCTAAATTTGTAAATAGTTACAGCGGAAAAACTGGGCATCATACACTAAACGACTGAGAATTACACACACTTATACAAGTAAACAAAACAAACTCATGCAGACTAGGAGACATGAGACAAATGAAAATGTGTTCTAAAATCAGCTCAAAATATCAAAGATGTTTGATATCCTCCAACTGGATGTAATCAAACTTTGAAACAAAAAACTCAAGAGTCTGTGGCCATCATACACAACACGATTTTTTGTGAAATCTGTCAACTCAAATCTGCAGACTGGCTCTGACTTTCAGCAACTAGTGTTAACTTTTCCAGACTGTAATCAGGGCAAAAATTGGTGTAGGTTGTTTGGAATTCAAGATTTAGAGAGAGAATAATTGAAACATTCAAATTATTTTGGGCTAACAGTATATTATTCCATGCAGACAATTAACAGGATAAAGGAATGCTAGCTGTACTAAAATATATAAGTGATCATTCATTAAATAATGCTAGTTAACCATTTACATGCTTTTGAGAATGGGAAAAATATTCACTAGCAGGTGATACTACCAAAATCTGATCATATTGGCATTGTCTGTGTGTGTATTTGGTTTTGTTACCAACTTACCCTTTGACTGGTTAAACCGTTGCTTTGCGACCTGGATGTTGTTTCTGAAGCTCTGATGGGTGCCAATCAGGCCCTGAGTCTGACTGTCCCAGTATTCTGCTCCCTCATTCTGTCTGATCCACTCTGTCTTTGGCACAGCTTTCATTGCATTGCTATCAAAGTACATAAACTGCCCTTCATCGACCAGACCAACCGCAGTGAATTCTGGGAAGTCAATGTCTCCAGACACAGCAGTGTAGAAGTATCTCAGAGAGTGCGTTCCTGTGGACAAAAATACAAACAGGGAGATTATTAGAATAATAGAATTTCAGTAATCATCTCAAATTAGACATACTTGCATACACACAATTCACTGCAATAATTTCGCTTTTTGCACTGAAAATTATTATTATTATGGCTGCAAGGAAATATTGAGTCATGGCGTTGTATTGCCATCTAGTGGACAAAAAAAAAGTCAATTTCTCCCAGACGGTTTTATTTTCAGTTGTTAATTTGTTCTTTCGTTATTTTGATTTTATCTGCTATTAATGGTCTTTATCCCACTACTTGATCAGACAAATATTATAAGGTTTATATTAAATTAAAAGTAGACCACCGTGTAGTAGCGGCAAGCAGTTTGTCATCGTCATTGGTCTCTGGGTAGAAACACGTTTCTCATGTCAGAAATGAAACTGATCTGATACATCAAACTAGCATGTTATATATAATGCTATGTTATTTAAAAAAAATACATTTTGAGTTAGCCTAATAAAAAAATTCAAACCAACAATATGGTACAATTAGTTTACACGCATACGTAGGAATACTCAATAATTCCCTTTCCCCTTTTCTCAGTAGCCTAGAGGTATAATACAATTTTTAGTTAAGATAATTTTGTCAATAAAGTATAGGCCTACATATTTTATCAAAAAATAAATGCCATAGGCCTACATGAGCATGAATAGGTCGTTCAAAGTTAATATGCTTTTGAGAACCATATTAAATAAGCAACATGCGTCAATAGGCTATAGGTTACATATTTTTGGAAAGTGTTAATAACACGAAACTTTGACACAATATGGGCTGTTTATGTAGGTATGTTTAGTGTAACTTAATAGAATAGCAAGCCAAACTGCAATCTTACAAACAATACTTTCATATTAAAATAATTTACTCACCAGCATAAGCAAGATGAGCTCCGAGGAGCACAAGCAGCACAGATCGCATCTTTGCTGTTGCCTGAGAGACAGTTTTTGATAGTAGAAATCGTTCTAGAGAAATGAATTGAAATATTTGCTCCTGACGTCTCAGTTGTCGCCTGTAAACTGGTGAAATGTCTTTGAGCGATCGCCTAAATAGTCTCTGAAATTGCAGCCAATAGAAATTCCAGGTTCATTCAACGTCACAAGTTACTATGAGGTACTTCTTTAACTGGGTTGATCACTATGGTTGATCAGTATTGTGGTGGCAGCAGAAGTTCTAAGACTTGTGAACAAATATAAAGGACATATTAAAGAATACAAAAAGAAAAAGAAAAGAGAAAAAAGAAGGTAGAAAAGTCAACATTTCACCTGAGGGTTATTATCTAATTTGTGATCAGGTTAAAGCATGCTGGTGTCATCCTTGTCAACAGATTTTCTATTTAATATATAACATTTACTTAAAACTTTCACCTAAAAACTAGTAATATCATGTCTGAGCAGATGGGGATGGGTTGTAACACTATTTCCCTATTTACTTCTACTGGACCGACAAAAACTGAACAATACCTCTCTAAATCAAAATGCACAACATTACATGGGGTGGGGTTGTGGGAAGGGGTTAATGGGAGTTGGTATAAACATTATTTTGAGCAATTAATTTGATTTACAAAATAAATGCATGAACAAAATATAAACAGTTGTACATCTTTTTTAGTGTTACAAGTTACAACTCACTTCATTAGTGATGATACAATGGGTGCATTGTATTAGTTTACCTTGTTTGTCATATTGGTAACACTTTACAATAAGGTTTCATTTCTTATCATTTGTTAACTATATTAGTTAACATGGACTAAGATTAAACAACACTTCAGCATTTATTAATCTTAGTTCGTTAATTTCAGCATCTAGCCTACTAATACATTGTTCAAATAAAATGTTGTTAACATTAGTTAATGCACTGTGAACTAATGTTAGCAAAGATGAATAAATACTGTAACAAATGTATAGCTCATTGTTAGTTAATGTTAGATACATTGACTAATGTTTACAAATGAGATCTTATTAACGTGTAATCATTATATTGTTTATATACATATTGTTTATATTACATATAATCATTTATATATATTTAAAGGTCATTAACTAACTTAATTAAAATACAGGCAAAAACATACATTTAATTTAGTATGTATGGTGCGTGGAAATTGACTGATCTACAGCACTTTTCATGCAGGGCTATCCTTCTTTTCCAGGTAGGACTGCTGCAACTGCAATTTGACCCACCAACTATTTTGCACATTAACTTTTTTTGTACAAATCCTTGAAGCCTACATTTTGAGCAAACAATGTCCATGATATGATATTCATACGCATTGCATAAAACTACACCAGCTATAGCCTACAGGTTCTGTTGTCAACACAATCCTAGAGACAAAATGGTATTTCCCTGTGTCCTTAACTGCACTCGGTTCCGAGAAACCACGTGATATCATGGCAAAAACCAAAACCATCAGCTTCAAATGGTGAGTTTGGAATACTATTGTTGACTCAGAGCGCCACCTAGTGGAGACGAATCTACTAGAAAAGCTAAAATACATGTACATTTCTAATTTTGTGATTTCAGTGTATATGTTGAGAGGTTAAAAAGATGTTTACATGATGCTAAATGAAAAATATGTCACATGCCGGCCGCCGGCGGAGTATTTTGGTATTTTCAAATCTTACAAAAATGGTTCCTGCGGTTAAAGCGCATGCGCGTAAAACGCAGAACTGAAAGTGAAACGCTGGAGGCTGCACGAAAGATTTTGGGAGAATCCGACGGATGATCTTTAACACGCCAAAAAGCACATCTGCACAGAGATATAATTTAAATTTACAAAGCAACGATGTCTGAGATTTCGACCATATACAAGATATCTATCATTGCGTTCATATTGTGTTTTCGTGGTAAGTTTGTGCTGCTTTTTTTGTTGTAATGTAGACTACAGATTAATACATTGAATTATGTGTGTGACCAGTGAACATAACTTTCATGATATTTCTAATCTTGCGTAATATTTCCTATCTTGCAGCTTCTGGTTCTGGATGTCCGGTTCTGGAGTGCTGGTTTGTACAGGAGAAGCCCGGTCATGGAGGAGGTTTCTCAGTGCCAATGAGTCAAGAGAAATCTCTAATGTTCATCAGAACTGAAGTTTACAGTGAAGAGACCATGTCTGATCTTCATCCTCCTGCAGACATCAGCACGTCCAGGATTTACTATGTGACTGGTCAGTGTCAATGCAGCATGTGATTTTAAAGCATTTGTGGACTATAATCTCTATAATAACTCACAAAGTCCATCCTAAAGTCAAATAGTATTTGTTTAATGTTGTGCTCACTTGGTTGTCTGTGTCTACTGTTATGTTTCTCTTTCATATGGTAGGGTACAACGGGGCTAGTGGGGGCAGTAGTGGCCTAATGTTTAGAAATTTGCCACGTGTATCTTGAAAAGGGATGTTTTGGAAAGGGCTGAGGGAAGTTTTTGTGCCATCTAGTGGTTTAGAGGAAAATAAAAATCAAAGGAGCCTTTTGCCCCGTTGTACCCTATAGTAGTATGATACTGCCAGACAAATAAAAATACTGTATAAATCTCCATTCGAGAGCAACCACCAGATCCAACACTACAGTCACAGACGACACAGTATACTGTACTGCACCTGTTCTAGAGTACAAAACATATATTTTATGAAAACTGAACTTGAATGCACTGTCTTCCTCCAGATCCAGCTGGTACGTTCTGCAGTGCCGCCCTAAATCCACCCAAAGGTTCTGTGAACAAACCAAAGTGTGAGATTAACCCTTTCATGCCTCACGCCTCCATGGTCAGATGGGCATCTGCTCTCACTGACTCCGCCCAAAGTCCAGTCTATCTGCAAGCTGATTGGTTCTCAGTTGCAGCACAAGGTCTTGACGAGCAGCTGACATTGTCTAATGTTATGCGAGCGTCTTCAGCTTCTAAAGAGCCAAAAGGTAAAAAGCCCAAGTTTCTTGGATATTGCAGAAAACATTTATTTGCATTTTAATAAAAAAAAATTCATTCCAATTAGATTGTGCAATCCATGTATCTTATATTTTGATTTACTCTTCTGTGCGAATGATGGTTAAACACTTTCTTTCACTCACTATGCTTCCTGTTGTTCTCTCTTTCTTAAAGTCATTCTCAGCGTCTCCAGTAAAACTCCTGTGGTCCGCTCTAGACTGGGAGAGCCGGTTCTGTTAGACTGTGGGTTCTGGATCGACCCGTCTTCTCCAGTTCACGGCTCTGGATTCTCTGTCGAGTGGCGTTATCAGTTCCGGGGTGAAGGACGGCTGGTCCTCGCTTACGATAGCAAGAACGATCGGTTTGCAGAGACATCAGAGACCGGAGCCGATATTGACATCACAGGCCTCTATGAAACAGGAAATGCATCTCTGATTCTGGAAGAATCTCAAGTGAGACACTCAGGAGTTTACATCTGCTCAGTGTATCTTCCACACCTGCTGGCTCAGGTAGCCGTGGAGCTGGAGATAGTTGGTGAGATGATTGTATATTTTGAGCTGCCATAGACAAGTCAGATTTGCATAGATTATGTATATAATGCTTGATTTATCAACTCCATTTGTTATATTAAACTACAGATATATATATAGAATAGTAACCACTGTCTTTTTTTTCTTCTAGAGCCACCATCTCTCTCCATCTACCCGTCTCCTCTTCCTCTGCTGGTTCCTGGGCAGGTTCTGGTGATCCAGTGTGAGGCGTCTGGTTTTGCTCCTCACACTCTGGATCTGGTCTGGGAGTTCACCGGGGCTGATGGGAAGTCTCGCTCTCTGGGTCAGGGCGGTGTAACGGGTCACAGACTGGCGTCAGATGGCACCTTCAGTCAGGGCAGCCGTCTGGAGCTGGACTCGAGTAAACTGGGTCTTGGTCGTGGTGGTGACATCACCTGTGTAGCCAAACATGATGGAGGAACACGGCGAGCTACTGCTGCACTCAATGTGATTGGTGAGTTATACTGTCCTAGACTGGCATTAATCTTTCTGACATGATTTGAACACCAAAACAAGCATCAACATTCAGTTATTTCTCAGTCTGACCAGATTTCTCAGTGAGGAAGTGAACTGATAGAGGTGCATTCCTATTGGCTGTATTCCTTTCATTTATGAGTCAACATTGCACAACTACAAACACTCAGAATTTGCACAGCTTTTATATATAGTGGATAAAAGATAGAAATCCAATTAGTTTCGGCCCTTGAACTTGAATTGAATTGGCTGAGTGACATTCCCAATACATTAATATACAGTCCACTCCACTTGTCTATATTCCAGACAGACTCATTAGTGATGGGGATTTTGAGTTATTCATTCTGCAGGTTACTCTAGTAGTGGCAGTGTTTATGAAAGTCTGATTCATATTTGCATTTCCAAAAAAACATTTATGTCAGTGAGAATGTTCTGCAGCTCTTGATTGTATATTTTGTTCATATCAGGTGTCAGTGCTCCTTCTATTGAGGACTCTATGGCGATGGTCGCTGTTGCTCTGGTGCTTTACGGCATGATAAAGTTTCTTTCCTGGACATTCAGCTCCTCTGGTAAGTCAGTTTTCTAACATCACTGCAACACAGAAGTGCTATTTACAAGTGAACTGACAATAGAATGACCTGATCCATTGTAAAAAATAAAAATAATAATAATGACTGTATTTGTAATATGGGATGCCCTGGAATGTATTAAATATTCAAGCTTGTCAATTTTTGTCTTCATTTAGACTCCAGTGACAGTGAATTAAAGGATAAGGTAAATAACATCTCTTTTTTGCTAAATCAGACTCTTAAGTTTTAGATTTAATCGATGCTGTCTTTAGTTGTCTTGTATAACTGTCTGTCTGCTTATTTTATATCTGTCTCTTGTGTAGAAGGTGAAGTAAACCTGGACCCGGAGCTGATTTTGAAGGCTGAATAATGTGCAGAGAAACTGGTCTTGTAAATAATCCTTTCAGAATAGTTATGTTGTGTTGCAGAATTTGCTTAAGAATTTCAGATTGCTGTGTTTGGGTTGGTTACTCTCTGCAAGCATTTTTATATTAAAATATTTTAGTGTCAGTTGTACAGATTCTGGAAATAATAATAATGAAGTGAATTATTTTATTTTAAATACTGCAGGAATGTTGCTGTTATTTAGTTTTGGAACTGAACTTTGAGCTTTTTTATTAATCATGAACTCAGTTGTTTAGAGAGAAGATGTAGTGCTTGAAATAAGTAATGACCTGTGTGTTAAGAATCATTAGTTTCCTGCCGTTCTCATATCATGGAGACTCTGAGGAGGATCAGGCAGCAGATGGATTAGATATGAAACAAATGAACAGTTTTTACTTTGTATAAACAGAGGAAATACAGAGAATATACAATGTAAAGTCCCCTGATAAGTGTGAAGGGAGTCTCACATTCATGCCAAACTCACTGTTTTATTACTGTATCTGACAAAGTAAAGAAAAAATTTAACAGTTCTCAAACTAAAGACCCTATTGCTTCATTCTTTGTAATATTTTAATTGAATTTTCTGTTACTAACTCAAACAAAATCAAATGATTGTATTGTAGAATTATAGGTCAAATGTTGTAGGTCAAATATGGCCTAGAATTTGAGTTGCTTTGTTGTGCAAACCTCTGTTATCAAGCATGATAAATACTGTATATAAACATGTATGATGTCATAAAGATCAAACGATTATTTATAATGGAGAAAACCTCACAGGGCTTGAACAGAAATTGCATAGTACAAAGAAAATTAAGAAAAAGGGAGTTAGGACGATTCTAAGGGCCCACACACTTTTGGGGCCCCCAAAGATTGTTTTTTTTTAGTAGTAACAGTACTAGTAGTAATATATTATAAATGTATAATCTACCAAAGAGTTACAAATATAAAAAAATGATGGTATTTCCGGCAAAATCCAGCAAAACGCTCCACTCATGAACCGCTCACGCTCACCGGTAAAACTACGTTCACTCAAATCCCACTCCGACATGAAAATTCTCTGTGCTATAATTGTTGCAGCCATCAAGGTATTTATTTTTATATTTATGTTTAAATATTATAATGCAGTTTTTTTTGTCTATGTTGTCAATCTATGTCGATTATGAAAAGTGAACAGCATGAGATAGGACACATCATAAGATGAATGGAGTTGATCAGACATGATTGTGACCACTTCATTAAGTTTTGTTTTGCATAAATTGTATCTTAATTTTAATCAATGTTTCATCAGCCAATTGGGGCATTCTGGTTTGAGCGAGCGGAGCTTAATTGGTCAGTATTATTAAATTGCAGACAAAAGATTTTGGATAGCTAGGTTGGTGTGGTAGAGGGCCCAACATCATATTCTTTCATAGGGCCCAAAATTGCTAGCAGCGCCCCTGGACCCACACAGACCACAGTGTGAGCACCCCCTGCTGGCCTCACTAACACCTCTTCCAGCAGCAGCCTGGTTTTCCCAGGAGGTCTCCCATCCAGGTACTGACCATAAATGCCGCTGTGGCGCGAGATCGCTCTGCCGCAGCTCAGCTCTAGAGAACCGCAGCGTGGAGCAAACATGAACGGATCTTCTCTTCCCCGCCTTATACAAGTAACAGCGCGAAATAAACATGAATGAGCATCTGAAAGTGTGTTAAAAGATACAGGACAACTTACCGAAATCCATATCATGTCACATAGCTCAATCAGTGTTTCAACCGCAGAAAGAAGTAAAACGGTTTGTAAACAATGTCATGACTCATGTAACGTCGCATTTTCCTTAGAAAAACCATATCCAGTGTCCATAAACTCGTTAGTCAGCTAGAAAAATTAACTCTAGAGAGAAGCCTTTTGCTAATTATATGCACCATATTAGATAGGGTATTCATTGTCAATGACGTTGTTTATTTGCAGCCACCATTTACAGTTTCTCAATCGATTTGGTACATTTCTCCAAACTCAGGTAACAGCTCTCAAAACAGTTAACACAGCAAACTAAACACACTCTTATGCTGGCGAAACCGTTAAGTATTCACAATGAAACACAGCATTTTATTCTAGTAATGCATTTATTAAAATTCAATATTAACATCAAAACGTACTCGGTTACTTAACGTAACCTCGGTTCCCTGAGATAAGGGAAGGAGTACTGCGTCTTTAAGACGCTATGGGTAGGTTCTCCTACTCTCGAATATACTGAAGTAATTGTAAAATCACGCAGTGCTACTGCCCAGTCAAAACAGTGTCGAGACATCTCGCACGCTATTGGCTGGCCAGTGGGAACTGCATGAACCAATGGCAGAACAGCGTAATCTGAGTGAACCAATGGGCACAAAGCCCGCGAAGCTGAGCTCAAGAGCCCGCGAAAGGGGCATATAAAATACGCTGTAACTGTCAAAAACGTCAGGTTAAATCGACTGAAGCGACGATCACCCGAGTCAGCGCCATAGCACGGCCTTCTACGCAGTACTCCTTCCCTTATCTCAGGGAACCGAGGTTACGTTAAGTAACCGAGTACGTTCCCTTTCGAACGGTCAGTTCGTACTGCGTCTTTAAGACGCTATGGGAGCCTATTTAATCCCGCCGTGCTATGATAAGCGCAGTGACATGTACTCCCTCAAGTTTGAACACTTATTAGAAAGGGCTCAAGACTAGAGTTACTGACACATCATTTATATTAATAATATATATGTACACACGTCTTATACTACTGGGCTCATAGAGGCCGGTAACTATAAGGAATGTGTAAGCATTGAAGCATATGAAGGCCCCAATGCCAACTTATGACGGGGACGGGCTTACAAGGCCGTCTGATATTCGTTAGGCCGTCTTAGTATTTTTATACAGCGAAGACTTGTGCCTGCAGTGCAGGGACATACAGACTGAAGAATCTGGTTAAAGTAGATGGTGAGGACCAACCTGCCGATCTACAATTTGTCACCCATAGAAAAACTCCACTAGACCACGCCCAAGAGGAGGCCATGCCTCTGGTGGAGTGAGCTTTGACACCTATGGGGCATTGGAGGCCCATAGTGTCATATGCTAACGCTATCGCGTCCACTAGCCATCTGGCTAGGTTTTGTTTGGTGACCGGAAGTTCCCTAGTTCGGTCACCAAAACTTACAAAGAGCTGCTCCGACTGTCTAAAGTGGGAGGACCGCTCAATATATGCTCTAAGCACCCTAACAGGGCCGAGCAGGTGTAACTGTCTCTCATCCTCCGAAGTGGGGAGGGCAGAGAGAGTGATTACCTGTGCTTTGAACGGTGTTGAAAGCACTTTAGGTACATAACCATGCCCTGGTTTGAGGATGACTTTGGAATCGCCTGGGCCAATTCTAAACATGACGCGTTCACAGATAACGCTTGAATGTCACTGACACGCTTAACAGATGCCAGTGCTAGTAGCAGGGCAGTTTTCAGCGAAAGTGGCTTTAATTCAGCCGTCTGCAGCGGCTCGAAGGGAGGTCTTTTTAGTGCTCTTAGGACCAATGAAGGTCCCAGGATGGCACCGTAGGAGGGAGAAGGGGGTTAAGCCTCCTGGCTCCTTTTAAGAATTTTATGACCATGGCGTGTCTGCGTACTGATTGGCCAGCTATAGGCGTATGAGATGCGGTGATAGCTGCCGTGTAGACTTTGAGTGTGGATGGAGTGTGTCCTGCATCCAACATCTCTTATAGAAAAACAAGAATTTGTGATATCTCGCATGACACTGGGTTATAGTTCCTGACTGAACACCAGTCAGAGAACACTGACCATTTAAGGGCATAGAGACGTCTAGTAGACGGAGCTCTAGCTTCACTGATGGTGCTCAAGACACTCACTGGGAGGTTCTTGAGCCCCCCTTGAGTTGCCAAACATGTAACGCCCACAATTTTGGGGTGGGGGTGCCGGATTGTCCCGTTCGCCTCAGAAAGGAGATCTTTCCTTAGGGGAACTGGCCATGGGGCTGCTGATAGTAACTGAATCAACTCGGGAAACCTGATGTGGGTTCGCCAGAGTGGAGCCACTAGCAGGACTGTGTGCTCGCATTCCCTGATCCTTTTTTAAAATCTGGGGAATGAGCGGTACTGGTGGAAAAGCATAAAGTATGCAGCTGGGCCATTTGTGGGCCAGCGCATCCTTGTTCTTTGAAAAATAGATTGGGCAATGACAGTTGTCTTCGGAGGCGAAGAGGTCGACCTCTGCCCTCCCAAAAACACTCCATATCATTTGAACCATTTAGGAATGGATGGCCCATTCCCCCGGGGACACGAGGCCCCTGGAGAGCATGTCTGCTCCCTGGTTCAGTCTGCCTGGCACATGCACTGCTTTTAGTGAATGTAATTTGCCTTTTGCCCATAGGAGGAGATGTCTGACCTGTTGGTTGAGCCATCTCGACCTGAGCCCGCCTTGGCGGTTTATGTAGGAGATCACAGTCGTGTTGTCCGTGCGGACTAGAACATGGTGACCTGAGAGACGTGGTAAAAAAGTCTTGAGGGCTAGCACTACTGCCAGCATTTCTAGGCAGTTTATGTGCAACCGTGACTCCGTGCTCGACCATGAGCCGAAGGCCGGTTCGCCCTCGTACAGAGCGCCCCAAACTGAGTTGGAGGTGTCCGTGGTGACCACCATCCGTCTGGAAACTGTTTCCAAGTGACCACGGGGCCAGGGATTTGACACAGCCGCGGCCCACTTTGATCCAAAGCTGGCCTGAATGCCACGCTTGGGAAGGAACCCGTGATTTCAGCCAGTACTGCAGGGGGCGCATGTGCTTCATACCCAGCGGAAGTACTGGAGAAGCTTTTGCCATTAGGCCTAGCATTCTCTGAAATTTTTTAGGGGTTTGTAGGTTCCCATTTTGAATGAACATGCAAGCTGCTGTGTAGTCAGAGCGCGTTCGTCCAATAGCCACGCCCTCATTTGGGCTGAGTCTAAAATCGTTCCCAGGAAGGAGGTTCTCTGCCTGGGAAGCAATAAGCTCTTGGCTGTATTTATTCTGAGACCCAGGCATTCTAGATGGCTGAGTAGCATAGATTTGTGAGATTTTATTTCTTCCTCTGACTGGGCCAGTATGAGCCAGTCGTCGAGGTAGTTCAGAATGCGCATTCCCGCTTGTCTTAAGGGGGAGAGAGCTGCATCCATGCACTTCGTGAAAGGACAGGCCAAATGGCAGGACTGTGTACTGATAAGCCTTCCCGTCGAACGCGAATCTCAAAAACGGTCTGTGACGTGGGATAATTTGGATATGAGAGTAAGCATCTTTCTGATCCAATGAGAAAAACCAGTCCATCGGGCAGATTTGCGCGATGATCTGTTTTAATGTCGGCATTCTGAAAGGCCTTTTTATAGAGCCTTGTTCAGGTGTCTGAGATCTAAGATGGGCCTGAGGCTGCCATCTTTTTTTTTTTTTTTTTTTTTTTTCTTTTTTTTTTTTAACTCGCCTTTATGGCGGTAGAATGCAGGGGAGCACGCATTAAAGCGGACTCGTAGTTTACATTCATTGCATGAAAAACATTCAGAACAGTATTTTTCTCCCTGACCGGAACAAAAACGGGCCGAGGGGAGAGATGTGACACTGTGCGGACAGCACTTATGTGTAGCGGCACACACCTGTAGTGGGCGCGTGCTCTACATATAGAGCGCTCTCGGCGTGAGCAGTAATCTGTGAGAACAGTGCTTATGTGCAAGGTGCATGTATTTTAGTAAAGTCATTGTTAAAACACAGCGTTGATGTGCAGGCGAGCGTGTTTGACAACAGGCTAGTTGACTGCAATATTTACATCTCCAGTCGCCTGAACCGAGGGGATTGAGAGAATGTAAAGTAAGTCTGTAGTGGTAATCCGGCCACAGCAGGACTTTTGAGTGGTTCTATAGCGCTGAATTAACAGTGCTTATATGCAGGGGTACACCCTATGTAGGGGACACACTGCCTGCAGTCATAACAGAGGAAAGAACTCTTAATTGTTTATTAGGATCACCAATAATACAGCGTTCTGTGTACAGGCGTGCATGTTTTATAACAGGCTCGTTTACTGAGAGAAATGGTTGAAGGCTTGGCCGCCATTCACTAAATTGAGACTCACTGAGAAACCTGTGAGAGCTGGGCTCGAACCGGCAACCCTTTGTGCGAAGTACACCGTAACAGCAGAGGGCGCGGCTATGACGTAAGTCGCGCTCTTGACGGTGTTTTCAGTGTGTGTGGCGTGCGTGTTTCATAACAGGCTCGTTTACTACACTGTTGAACCTTTCCAGTCGCCTGAATAGGGGACTGAGAGAAGTGGTTGAAGGCTTGGCCGCCATTCACTAAATTGAGACTCACTGAGAAACCTGTGAGAGCTGGGCTCGAACCGGCAACCCTGTGTGAAGTACACCGTAACAGTAGAGGGCGTGGCTAACGTAAGTCGTGCTCTTGACGGTGTTTTCAGTGTGTGTGGCGTGCGTGTTTCATAACAGGCTCGTTTACTACACTGTTGAACCTCTCCAGTCGCCTGAATAGGGGACTGAGAGAAGTGATAGAGTGAAAAAGACGCAGGGCTTGGCCGCCATTCACGACGCCATTATGCGCTAGACAGCGAGGCAGCAATGACGTAAGTCGCGCTCTAGATAGTGAGCGCGCTGGGAGAGAGAGAGGGGCGCACGCGCTGCCGCTGAGGAAGCGCGAGCTGCAGTGACAACAGCCTGTAGCGTAAGGCGCGCTCTCAATATCTCCAGCAATCTGAGAGAAAGTAATGCGGGAAGCTCCGGCATTAGTTTGCTCGTCCACTCTGGCTTTCTCTGTCCGCGCGCTTCTTAGCGCGGCCCGAGTGAGAGAAGAGGAAGAGCGAGACATTGGTAATAGTGCGGATTCGTCTTCCTCATTGCCGCCGAATGAGACCAAGCCCTCGGCGTCGAGCGGAGGGAGCAGGTCCGATCGAGGGAAAGTCACAGGGGAAACGTCTCTCTGAGGTGAAGACGAGTCACGCGGGCACTGGGCCGACGTGAACTCGCTAGCCTCGGTATACTCAGCCCTCTGGCTCCGCCGTTCTTTCCCGCCGAGGCTCGGGCGGAAAGGGGAACGGGAGAGCGCGAGGGCCGGGGTCGCGCTCTGAAAAGAGCGCTATCTGCGAACGGAGGGAGGAATGGGCATACCCTCGCAGTGAGAGGGCAGCCGGACCAGGTGAGAGCAGCGTCCGCGTGGGCCTTGCCCAGACAGATCACGCACCCTTCGTGGTTATCCTCCTAGTGCAGGTAAGTACTGCACACAAGTGATATGTTTTTCTCAGTATTGTACAAAAAGGATACACCGTAGTGTTTCACCAAAGAGCGCAGGGGAAAAGGCGTGACAGCTCGCGGGATCGCTGGCGATTTGAGCGCGCTGAAATACAGCAGTCCGCTGACTCTCGCAGGACGTCCGGGCTGGTTAGTTCGCTATTCCGCTGCAGGCTCGTCAATTCACGGTGAAGATGGTGTAGTTCGAGTTTATCAGCGAGGACCGTAGATCGTCGCTGAAGGAGATTAATCTGACGTTTTTGACAGTTACAGCGTATTTTATATGCCCCTTTCGCGGGCTCTTGAGCTCAGCTTCGCGGGCTTTGTGCCCATTGGTTCGCTCAGATTACGCTGTTCTGCCATTGGTTCATGCAGTTCCCACTGGCCAGCCAATAGCGTGCGAGATGTCTCGACACTGTTTTGACTGGGCAGTAGCACTGCGTGATTTTACAATTACTTCAGTATATTCGAGAGTAGGAGAACCTACCCATAGCGTCTTAAAGACGCAGTACGAACTGACCGTTCGAAAGGGAACTACAAGTGTTCTCTGTTGATTTTATAACAAATTCAGCTGAAGATACACAAAGAAATAAATGAAAATACATGTTTTTCATTAAGTTCTTTAATGAGGAGTTCAGGTGTATAACAATAAGTTGTCACCACATACTGTATATGCAAATAAGTAAATACAAAAATAGTGATAAATGTACTGCATTCATTGAATCAATTATTTTATTGATCATGCCTCTCAATTACATCTGGCCAGAGAATTTCATCAACATCACAGAAAATATTTTCATTTTCATATGCATCGTGGAAAAAAAACGCCTCGAATGCTGTATCCATCCTTGTGCCCCAATATCTCCACAGGCCTCTTCCATCGCTTGAAGAAGACTTACTTGGTTGTAAGGGTTGCGATCATGTACTTTCCATCTCCAAGAGGAGAAGAATTCCTCAATTGGATTCAGGAAAGGAGAATATGGTGGAAGAAACACCATCCTGAATTGTGGGTGATTCTCAAACCACTCTCGCACTAGTGCTGAATGGTGGAATTGTACATTGTCCCAA
This sequence comes from Gobio occitaniae, assembly GCA_033150135.1. NCBI lineage: Eukaryota > Metazoa > Chordata > Actinopteri > Cypriniformes > Gobionidae > Gobio > Gobio occitaniae. The sequence goes on from JARQWZ010003063.1 coordinate 149,661, forward strand.
ACAACTACAAAATTCCGCACCATTTGCTCCTGATCACCCTGCGGAAAGAGGATTTCATTGAGGAGGTTTAAAAAATGTAGAAGCCTTGCTGTGTTGTATGGTCCCAAGACAGCATTGTGTGCCACAACACCAGTTGTAGAAATTGCTGCACAGAGAGTGATGTTGCCTCCTCGTTGTCCCGGGACATTGACTGTAGCACAATGGCCAATCACATTTCTCCCTCTTCTCCTTTTTTTTTGAAGATTGAAGCCTGCTTCATCAATATACAGGTACTCATAATGAGTTGCACTGCTATCCAACTCCAAGATTCTCTAGAGTAAAAAGAACACAAGGTAAAATATAGTAAATTTGTGTTTTACAGTAATGGCATTGATTGCAGTCAATACTACTGTGAAATTGTTGCTGAAGTTTCAGTTCACACTGTGTACCCTACCCTCATTCTACCTCTCCTCCCTCCTCTTACACCTTGGCCTCCTCTTCCTCTTTGCCCTCCTCTTCCACCCTGTCCACCTCTTCTCATATTTTCTCTTTCCACTATACCATTGCCCTCCAATTTATCCATCTCTTCAATCTCTTCTCTTCCTACATCCTCTGCTCTTCTCGCTCTTCCTCCTACATCTTCAGCTCTTCCTCCTACATCTTCAGCTCTTCCTTCTCTTTCTCTATCTCCTCTTTCTCTATCTCCTCTTCCTCTTCTCCCTCTACCCTGGCCACCACCTATCACTCTTAAACCTCTTCTGTTTCCACTGCTCATACTTCTTTTTTTTTTGTCTTACTGTATCTCCTCATTTGTCTTCTTTGTTCTTCTTCTCTTCCCCTTTTGTAGTTGTTGTAATTACGTAAGACAGCTGTGTGAACATTTAGGAAATTGGCTTTTTCTGTGTTGAGTGGATTACTAACTCATCAGATATTAATTTGGCGTTAATTGAAGCCACAAGGTGTGCAACTGACTATTTTACAATTCACAGAGTTTTGTTTGTTGTGTTTTGAAAATGGTACAAAAATGCTTGTGATCTTTGTGAAGAACAATGAAAAAGTTACAAATGTTTTTCCTGATATATTAAAGATTTGGTTGGCTGTATGAACTGCTGTGATAAAATTTTGATATTGCGAAAATGTACCTCTGGCAACGTTTTTGCAAACCCCAAAATACGTACCAATATGTACATATCACTGCAGTTTCAAAGTGATATGTCCACTGGGTGCCGCCAAAAGCTTCGTTTTTTTCCCGGAACAGATGAGCGTCAATCTGACGTTTTGTGACTTTTTTTTTTAACGTACACCTACACTAAACCCTAAACCTAACCGATAGTGTTAACAAAAGCAAATGTGACAAAAATACAATAGTAACCATGTCTTGTTAGCTTCTGTGAACTCATCTTTGAGCTCTTTTATCATGACTTGTCTTTCACGGGATTCGTACCTGAGCTTTCATTATTACAAGTACAAATCTGTACCAGCTGAGCTACTGAGCAAACTTATTATATAAAAAAAGCCGAGCATATGGAGCAGATTAAGTGACGCAAACTCCAAAATGTAATCATTTACATGAAAAAAAAAAAAAAAAACGATAAAAAGTGCTTGCTGTTTTACTGCCTCTAGTGTTCATTTCACTTTGAAACTGCAGAGATATGTACATATTGGTACGTATTTTGGCGGTTTGCAAAAACGTTGCCAGAGGTACATTTTCACAATGAGACCAGGTTGGCTTTTTTACTTCGGAGCCGAACAGTGAATGTTTCCTGTTTCTACGAAGAGTGTTTCTAAGGACGAGTCTCGTGAGAGGATCTGCTGCTTCCAGTGCGGGTGTGACGGCGCGTCAGCGAGTGCCGCTTCAGACGGAGATCAGCTGTTGGTTCGCTGGGCGTTTCCTATTCTGAGTGCACACACAGGCTTGCACCTTTGTACTGTGTGGTGCCGCGGTCATCTCCCTGAGTGCTTCAGCACATAAAAGAGCAGTTTTCCTTTCTAAAAGAGCAACACGGTTTGACCCTGCGTCTTTTTCAAGATGTCATTCAAACCGTGTGTTTCTGGATGCGGTCGATATCTGTCCCCAGCTGACGGTCACGTTCGTTGTCTCACGTGTTTGGGCGTTCAGCACGCTGAGGCTGCGTTCGTGAATGACTCATGTTCCCATTGCGGGAACATGACCATCGCAGTTTTACGGTCCAGACTCCATTACCTCGAAAGAGGCGGAGCACCTTTGCGCATCCCCCGATCTAGTGGTCCTCCCGCTGCAAAGCAGAGGGCTGCTACTTTGGCTGATGGCCTTGGTGGGGACCTGAGGGTTACTGTGAGGGCTTCCCCGACGGGTCAAATGGCTCCTCGGGCCCCTCCCCCCTCCGCTGCGCCGGTGGAGCTTCCAGAAGAGCGCGCTGGCCTCCCCCGGGAGGTCCCAGGCGTTTCTTTTGGGGCTCCGGCTGAGGACATGCTGTCGATTGCAGCATCGGGGGACGAGCTTATGGGCTCTGAGGATGAAGATTCGGCTGCGCTGCCCCCTTCGGGTGTGACAGCGTTGCCCGAGTCCGACCCAGAGCTTACGGCTATGCTTTCCCGGGCCGCCGCGAGTGTCGGGCTCGAGTGGAACCCTCCACCGTGTCCCGAACCCTCGCGGTTGGACGATTGGTTTCTCGGGACGGCCCGTGCTGGTTCTCAGCGCCCCGCCCCGGTTCCTTTCTTCCCGGAAGTGCATCAGGAGATCACGAAATCGTGGGTAGCGCCTTACAACGCTCGCTCACGGTCGACTGACTCCTCCGTCCTCACTACTCTCGATGGTGGTGCGGCTAAGGGCTACGTGGGAATCCCCCCAGTCGAGCGGTCTGTGGCGATGCAACTGTGTCCCAAGACCGCTGCGGACTGGCGGGGTGCCCCGCGTCTCCCCTCCCGGGCGTGTAAGTTCTCGTCCGGTCTCACGGGCAGGGCTTACACCGCCTGCGGGGAAGCCGCATCATCTCTGCATGCCATGGCGCTCCTGCGGGTCCACCAGGCCAAGGCGCTAAAGGAATTGCACGAGGGTAGTTCCGACCAAGGTGTTATGCAGGAACTGCGTGCGGCGACTGACCTCGCTCTCCGGGCGACGAAAGTCACTGCACGCTCCCTGGGTCGGGCGATGTCCACACTAGTGGTCCAGGAACGCCACCTGTGGCTGAACCTGGCAGACATGCGTGATTCCGACAAGGTCCGGTTTCTCAACGCCCCTGTCTGTCAGGCCGGTCTCTTCGGCGACGCCATCGAGAGCTTCGCCCAGCAGTTCTCGTGGCCCAGAAGCAGACGGAGGCCATCAAAAACATCCTGCCCCGACGACCCGCTGCTGCCTCCACCCAGTCGTCGTCGGCAGCACCTCCGCCTGCTCGTCGCCGAGGGCGTCCCCCTGCGTCCGCCCCTGCGAAGCCCAAGCAGCAGCCTCCACCGGGAAAGCAGGGTGCCGGACGTAAGGGAGGCGCCCAACCCGCTCAGGGCTCTGCTAAACCAGCCGGCAAGCGCAAGGGGAAGCGGCCCTGAGACGGGCAGCCCAGGGAAGACGGGAGCTGCTCTGAGGGAGATGATGTCCGCATCCTTCTCCCACCCCCCGGAGGAGGACCGGGGGTCCCCGACTGGTATCACATCTCTGCCGCTGGCTCTCCGGAGTCCAGCGGCACCCACATTTTCAATAAAAGAGCAGTTTCTATTTTCCCTGGGCCCCAAGAGGGCCAGGTTGGCAGTGCGCGACGCCCCCGGGCCTTGCCACTCCTTTCCTCCCCTCTCCCCCTCGCCAGGGGGCAGCAGTATGGGCACCGAGAACGCCCCCGGGCCTTCTCACCCACACTCTGCCCCAACCTGGAATATTTGGACAACACTCCGGGCCGCCTCCGGGCCTCCCGAGTCGGGTCCGTCTATTCCACTTCGCTGCCCCACCCCGGGTACGTCTGTGGTGCCGTTGGTCCCGCTTGTACGGTCTCTGGGGGCTTGGCTTCAGCTCCCCAGGCCGTCTCGCTGGCTCATCCGTACCATCAGACTCGGCTACGCGATTCAGTTCGCTCGCCGGCCTCCCAAGTACAGGGGCATCCTCTTCACCTCCGTGCGGAGCAGCGATGCCCAAGTCTTGCGGTCAGAGATCGATGTCCTGCTGGCGAAGGACGCGATCGAGCCGGTTCCTCCAGCCGATATGAAGGCGGGGTTCTACAGCCCCTACTTCATTGTACCCAAGAAAGGGGGTGGGTTACGGCCAATCTTGGACCTGCGTATCCTGAATCGGGCCCTGCACAAGCTCCCGTTCCGGATGCTAACGCAGAAACGCATTTTTGAATGCATCCGTCCCCAAGATTGGTTTGCAGCGATCGACCTGAAGGACGCGTACTTTCATGTCTCTATCCTTCCTCGACACAGACCGTTCCTACGTTTTGCGTTCGAGGGGAAGGCATATCAGTACAAAGTCTTGCCCTTCGGGCTGTCCCTGTCGCCTCGCGTCTTCACGAAAGTCGCAGAGGCAGCCATTGTTCCGCTCAGTTGAGGACGCGAACGCCGCGTTCTCTATCTCGACGACTGGCTTATACTCGCCCAGTCTCGGGAGCAGTTGTGCGAACACAGGGACATGGTGCTCAGTCACCTCAGCCTGTTGGGCCTTCGGGTCAACCGAGAGAAGAGCAAACTCTGTCCCACGCAGAGGATCTCTTATCTCGGTATGGAGCTGGATTCGGTCAGCCAGACTGCGCGCCTCACGGAAGAGCGGGTCCGGTCAGTGTTGAACTGCTTGAATTCGTTCAAGAACAGGACGGCGGTCCCACTGAAATTTTTTCATAGGCTCCTGGGGCATATGGCATCTGCAGCCGCGGTAACGCCGCTCGGATTGCTTCATATGAGACCGCTTCAACACTGGCTCCATGGCCGAGTCCCGAGGTGGGCGTGGCAGAGCGTCCAGTACCGGGTCCCAGTGACTCCTTACTGCCACCAAACTTTCAGCCCATGGTCCGATGCTTCGTTTCTCCGGGCCGGGGTGCCCTTAGAACAAGTGTCCAGGCATGCTGTGCTCTTCACGGATGCCTCCTCCACGGGCTGGGGGGCCACGTACAACGGGCATGCAGTTTCAGGTCTGTGGACGGGACCTCAATTGCATTGGCATATCAATTGCCTCGAGTTGTTAGCGGTACACTTGGCACTGCGCCGCCTCAAGGGGCCGCTACGTGGCAAGCATGTACTGGTCCGTACGGACAGCACTGCGGCCGTTGCGTACATCAACCGTCAGGGTGGTCTACGCTCCCGTTGCATGTTCCAACTCGCCCGCCACCTCCTCCTTTGGAGTCAGAAGCATCTGAGGTCGCTTCGTGCCATTCACATCCCAGGTGCGCTGAACCAGACAGCCGACGAGCTCTCTCGCCTGTCGACACCTCCGGGGGAGTGGCGACTCCATCCCCAGGCGGTCCAGCTGATATGGGACCTCTTCGGAGCCGCACAGGTAGACCTGTTTGCCTCTCCGGACTCGACCCATTGCCAGTGGTACTATTCCCTGACCGGGGGCATCCTCGGCACGGATGCACTGGCGCACAGCTGGCCCCGGGACCTGCGTAAATATGCGTTTCCCCCAGTGAGCCTTCTTACACAGACCCTGTGCAAGGTCAGGGAGGACGAGGAGCAGGTCTTGTTAGTTGCGCCCTACTGGCCCAACCGGACCTGGTTCCCAGAACTAACTCTCCTCGCGACAGCCCCTCCTTGGCCGATCCCCCTGAGGAGGGACCTTCTTTCTCAGGGACGGGGCACTCTATGGCACCCGCGTCCAGACCTCTGGAAACTCCATGTCTGGTCCCTGGACGGGACGCGGAGGTTCTAGGTGGTCTACCACAGGCAGTGGTGGACACCATCTCTTCTGCTAGAGCCCCCTCTACGAGGCGCCTCTACGCTTTGAAGTGGAACCTGTTCGTTGAATGGTGCTCTTCCCACCGGGAAGACCCCCGAAGGTGTTCGGTTAGTGTCGTGCTTTCTTTCCTGCAAGATGGGCTGGAGCGAAGGCTGTCTCCCTCCACCCTCAAAGTGTACGTCGCAGCAATAGCGGCGTATCAAGACGCAGTCGAAGGTAAGTCCGTAGGAAAGCACGACTTAATCGTCAGGTTCCTCAGAGGTGCGAGGAGGCTAAATCCTCCTCGTCCAAACTCGTTACCCTCTTGGGACTTAGCTCTAGTGCTCAGAGCACTTCAGAGCCCTCCCTTTGAGCCTTTGCAGTCTGTGGAGCTTAAAATCCTGTCAATGAAGACAGTGCTTCTGACGGCATTGGCCTCCATCAAGAGGGTAGGGGACCTGCATGCACTTTCGGTCAAAGAATCGTGCCTAGAATTCGGGCCGGCCAACTCTCACGTTGTCCTGAGACCCCGGCCTGGATACGTGCCCAAGGTTCCTACCACTCCCTTCCGGGACCAGGTAGTGAACCTGCAAGCGCTGCCTTCGGAGGAGGCAGACCCAGCCCAGGCTTTGTTATGTCCCGTCCGCGCTCTCCGCGCTTACGTCGACCGGACTCAAAGCTTTCGGACCTCAGAGCAACTCTTCGTCTGTTACGGAGGCCAGCAGAAGGGAAAGGCTGTCTCCAAGCAGAGGTTGGCCCACTGGATAGTGGATGCTATCGTCTTGGCTTACCAATACCAAGACGTGCCTTGCCCATTCGGGTTGCGAGCACACTCAACAAGGAGTGTTGCTTCTTCCTGGGCGCTGGCTCAAGGCGCCTCGCTGACAGATATATGTAGAGCTGTGGGCTGGGCGACACCTAACACGTTCGCTAGATTCTATAGCCTCCGTGTAGAGCCGGTATCTTCCCGCATCCTCGCCCCCCAGTGGCCAGTAGCGCTAAGTGCCCGTTCTAAGTGTCGGCTTGCAACGCCACTCCCGCCCTCTGGGCCGGATACGTGCGTCTATTTCTCCAGTTGTGTTCCCCGGAAACGGCTAACCCTGTCGAGCTCCTCCGTCACCCCTGCGGTGCCAGACGTTGCTGCCGTCTGACGCCAGGCCTGCACCCGTATGCTTGTGTAACGTGTGTGTGTAGGCTGGGTTCCATATGTAGCGGTCCCCTCACGGCTACCCCATATGCATGCACGGCGCCAGAATTTTTTCTCTACCGGTGCTAAGGGGGGGCTAGACCAATATCTGGGGGTGCTAAGAAAATAATCAGTATTCATGACGTCATAGTTACTTCATAAAGAAATTGTCGTTTTCTTTTTTTTTTTTTTAAATAAAAGCAGCTATGGTACACACCACATTCATCAGAAGTGTAGTTTAAAATATGGTCAAAGAATAGGCATATTCAACAAAATAGATTTTTTTATTTAGGTGACCACAAGACAACTACAAAAACCTTTTACATGTAAAGGTGAAAGACCATTGGCAGATAATTTAGCTTGTTTTAAGTAAAAACAAAATTTTGAAAAGAAGAAAAAATATATTGTCATTTTACTTATCTAGTAAATGCATCTTGATTTAAGAATGTTTAGATATTTAGATTAGGAAAAAAGACAAAAGTACTAAGAAGAAAATTTTTTTGCAGTATGATTGCGTTTAGATGAATAGCCTATATAAGAAATGTAGGCTATTAAAAACAGAAAGACATATTGTTTCAGTCGTAAAGGCCGCGGAAACAGGCAGGTTTCGTTAAGCATGTCAATCCATTCCCGACATTCTTGGTTGGTTTGCTTCTTTATTGATTCAAGTAAAGATACAACTTAAACAAAACGAAATTCACTTTAAAAAAATGTCTTTCTGCATAACAAAACGTAATGAAGTCAAAATCATGTCTGATCCATGTCCCCCGACATATTGGGCATCTTAGTCTTATGATGTAGTGATCTTGCTCAAGCTGTTCACTTTTTTAACATAGATGAAATAATATATATATATATATATATTTTAATATAGTAGAGCCCTGCATGGGCCTCATAACTTAGCCCTAGCCCGGCCCGTGTCCGACAGCTCATCAAAATTATCAGCCAGACTGGATCCCGTGTTTTTTTTTATCCTCCCTATTACACATTAGTTGCAGCCATTAAAATAGTTCAGTTTTGTTTTTAATGTCAAAGTAGTTATATTTCGTTTTGTTTCTTTATTAAGTTAATTTAGAAAAATATTTGAAGCATTTTGTTGCTTGTTAAATTAAAGTTTTTGTTATTTAAAGTGACGACCAAGCGGCCCTGGCCGACAGTGAGTTAACCCATCACTTTAGCCTCTGAAATCAACACCTGACTTGTCTTGCTTATAAAATCCATATAAACACTTAAAGCATCGTTTAAACGTTTAGCCTACTATCACCACCATCACAGTAAAAATAATTTTTGACAAGATGAGGCAGGCAGATCGCAACGGCGCGCGCAAACGAAACGGGCTACACAATCGAAACAAATAATAAAAAAAAAACATGGTTGTCTTGCCTACCTCTCCGTGAAATGAATAAATCCAATATTCAATTCCCGTGCTATATGCACATTTAACGGAGTTCATGTCAACGAAAGCAACAGATATGAGCATTTTATTCATCAGCTCATTTCAACACCAAAGACCGCATTATGAGAAGGAGCGACCTAAACACTGGTAAGAGCCTTTAGTCTCATTAGTTTTAATGAAGATGGTTGTGTTTTTGAACATCTCAGACTTGGCTTATTTTCAGTATCACTTGCGGCAGTTTGCGTGTTGGCTTGCTTTACTCATTTGTGGATGCGTGTTGCATAGCGCCGTCCTCTAAACACTGCGCGAGTCAGTCTTGACAGCTGCGGACTCGCAATATCATGGTCTCATGTTGTTTCCACCAGCGCAGCATATCTCATTGTTTCTTTTAATTATTGAATGTCTAAAATATAAAATGAAGGAGAAGCCTAAAAAGGCCCGAAGCCCGGCCCGCGTTTGAGGTATGACGGGACAATTGGCCCGAAGCACGGCCCTATAGGGGCGTAAAAAAGTCGGGGCCGTCGGGCTTGGGCAGAAATGCAGGGCTCTATAATATAGGCTACTATTTAAACATAAATATGAAACTAAATAGGCTATACGTTTTCTTTAACCCTCTGGTCGACGAAAGCGGCGGCACGTTCTGATGGATTTTTTTCCTCATGACAGCGGGAAAAACTCCCTTTAGCCTACTGCATAATTTTTGGCCATACTGTGCTTGTGAGACATAATTATAAATTATAAATTATAGGCTAGATTGTCTACTTTTATTTGTATACACGCTCACAATAACGACAATGGTCGTCAGTAAGTGCCATTAATGCGCATTGTGTGTCACAAATCCTGCGGAGTCACTTCGTCGTCGTATTAACGGATTAGATTCGATTTACCGGTAGTTAGATTAAAGTGTGTACACAGTCCCGCCGCTGGCCGTTTTGATGCCCTAAGCGCGATCACTTTGAGTCACTTAGGTAGAGAGAGCATTTTCTTGTGGTGCCCTACGCATCGCATGTGATGCATGGTGGGAGCGGCAGCACTGTGTGTAGCTACATGTCTGTAGCCTAATGGCCTTCGATAACGGCATTTCTCTCTCTGACTCCTCTTTCTTTTCTCCTTTTGGACCCCATCAGAGAGAGGGTTTCGGCCTGCACTCTGTAGTCTTTATCAATAAACGGTCCATTTGATTCTCAAATGCTTGGTTTGGGGGGCTAAACCGGGGCTATTCAAAATTCTGACGGGGCTTTAGCCCCCCCTAGCCCCGGTGTAGCGCCGTCACTGCCCATATGTGTATTCTTCCACGGTACCAGCTACCCTACTCGGCTAGCCCCGTGTCTTTCCCTTGACAGAGCCCGCTCTGTCGTCTCTGGGCGTGTTCTTTCCCCCCTGGGACCAGGCTGGAACCACCCCAGAAACTGCAATATGTTGCACTACCCTGCGTACGTCGAACGTGACCGACTGAAAGGGAACGTCTCGGTTACGTATGTAACCCTCGTTCCCTGAAGGAGGGAACGGAGACGTACGTCCCGTCGCCAGGTGCTGTGCTTCCGCTAGGGGGCCGAGTCACTAGTTTGGCTCCTCAGCAGAAAAAAGCAATGATCAAGCATTTAGAGGTGTGCGATACCGCTATTTGGTATCGATCCGATACCAAGTAAATACAGGGCCAGTATCGCCGATACCGATACCAATACCGATACTTTTTAATAATTAAGGTGGATGCGTCTTCAACCTAAATCTAAATGAATTTTCATGACTTTTAATTTGTTTTTGTGATTTGCATTTTGGGTTATTAATCAGTACTACAAAAGCTTTTGTTCAGAAACAACTTTTGGTTACTTCTGTTTTATTTAAATAAACAAAGTTACAAAATGATTACTTCACAAATATAAAAAATGTAAAAACAAATTTTCTTTTCAAATAGCATGTTAACAAAAAATGTTTCTCCTCTTTAGTGCACTTCTTTTCAGGATTTTTTTCTTAAATAAACAAAGTCACAAAGTTTTACATACAACGCTCCTCTTTCTCTCTGCTGCCATTCTCCGCCTCTGACTGACTGCTGTTAGAAATGCGCGCCTGACTGCTGGTGGTAGCGCTAGTGGTGAGTCACGTGACGGTACAACACAGGAGACGGGGAGGAGAGCAGCGTCGAGCACGAGCAGCACTCTTGAGAGCTTGCTCTGCTCTGTGACGGCAGCAGCATTTTGACAAACACGGCCAGGTCGCAAAACGAGAGAAACTGAAACTTAAGTATCGATATTTTCACGTTGGTATCAATCAATACCGATACCAACGTTGGTATCGATATTAGTATCGATCTGCCCACCTCTACAAGCATTCCACTTCCTTATTTATACCCGCGCTGCGGGGCGGTGCGTGGAATGCGTGGATCGCATGCCAATCTCCATTGGCTCGTTTTTAATACACTCGAAGTAGATTGGTCTCTGAGATCAGATCCCAATTCGTCGTTCAGTTCCGACGTACGTCTCCGTTCCCTCCTTCAGGGAACGAGGGTTACATACGTAACCGAGACGTTTTTCCTGCACGCAACAGGATTTGAATCAATCATTAGGCAGAATTTATGACTGCATTAGCTGGACACTGGTCACTGAAGTGAGATATCAACTTAAGATGGTTCAAAAAGGCTGGAAAATATTAGGGATCTTGCCTGGTTTTTTTTTTTTTTGCCCTTGACTCGGTCCATAAAATGATATCAGGTTGCAGATAAATATTTAGTTTAAATTGTGAAACAAACTCAAGATGGATATAATGATGATTAATAATAAAGATATAATGATAATGATGGATTTTGTTTTATTGCTTGAAGAAATACAAGACACCAAACAAACCTCAAAAAGAGACAACGCTTAATACATTTACAAGAAGTCCAAATAGCAGCAAACAAAGAATAAACAACACAAAACCAGAGCCCGTCTACGCACTCTTGAGAGCTTGCTCTGCTCTGTGACGGCAGCAGCATTTTGACAAACACGGCCAGGTCGCAAAACGAGAGAAACTTAAACTTAAGTATCGATATTTTCACGTTGGTATCAATCAATACCGATACCAACGTTGGTATCGATATTATCGATATTAGTATCGATCTGCCCACCTCTACAAGCATTCCACTTCCTTATTTATACCCGCGCTGCGGGCCATATTAGCCATATTAGACATTCTCTGACAAAACTAAAGTAACATTCAAACAAACAAACAAATAAATCAATAAAATAGGCCTACATAAATAAAATATTACACAAGGGGGTAAGCATAAAAAATACAGGTCAGGTATAAAATATTTCAAACTTAACCAAACATAAAGGTAATCAGAATTGGTTTGAAAAACTGCATAAATAAAAAAAAATGTTCCAAAGACTCTATGTCTGCTTCACAAAAGGTGGACTCATTACAACACAAATTAAATCTGTCTGAGGAAATCAATACAAGAATACACATCATTAATAATTTTAAACTGAACCAATACCTTTGGTAGAAGTGGGAAAGTGAGAAATATACTTTCCATATAATTTGAACCACTTTATCTTTAGGAAAATTTAAAACAAGAGGTCTCTTTATAACTTTAGAAGGGAAAGTCTCTGTATTATTTACAAATGTTCTTAAAAATGTAATCTTACAGCTCTTCTCCATAAAATTAAGACCAGAAATTATTAAATTACTCAGGAATCACACGTAAATAACACCTTGCACCTTTAACCAGCTAAAACAAACCATCAGGAACGGCTTTTAACAAAGACACATAAAATTCCAGAGTACAAATAATATTGTATTTTTCAAAAAAAATTGTCATAGCCTAACTAGGTAAATTTCCTTCACGATCTGTGTACAATGGGCCAGATACCTTTATCCATCCAGCCCTGAATGAACAGATTTCCTATTAATAAGGATACACTTTTTATATCACAAAGAACAAATATGTGGGGGAAAACTGTGTTTGATTATCAGTTTCCAATATGATGACAATTTACAATTTAGTTTTGATGGATCAAAGCCTCAAAAGAAAATCAATGCCCCAAAAATAATGATTATTTTTTAAGAAAAAACTAGAGCACACTAAATGTTTATTTTTAAGGAAAGCTTGGAGCAACAGTGCCATTCATAACATCTAAATTAATTACGTTCAAGCCTCCCTCCAGCGTGATATAAACATATTACACTATAGCTGTGTCCCACTCCCAAATAGTGTGCACCTGATCACTATCACTTTTGTTTTTGGAGAAACAAAATACAAGATGCACATCAGACCACATCTGGTCAATACAATTTTGTTTGTTGTCCCACCATATTACTGTAAATTGAAGAAACATAACATTGAGTTTCTGTTAGGATCTCCGGTTCCCTGAGTGGCGCTGATAAGCATCTGAATGAACACCGTTGAAAACAAAACGCAGAAGAAACACGACACGCTCAGCCAATGAACGATCAGATTACTGGCCCTCAGCGAATCAACGCGTCTCATGTTGAGCTGTACATACATCCAGCGCCGAGTTTCAGGATCCGAGCGCGTAAGTTGTTTCTAATTGTCCTTTTATTGATTGATCAATAACGAGTTTTTATGAAAATTATCTTTATGATGCGTTTGTGAAGATTGTTAGGAACTTGACATGTTGGGAAGTTACTCTTTATGATCGATGTTTTAAGGCATTTAACAAATAAACGGAAGTGTACTGCATGGCCGAATTAAAGAGCTACAGTCACAAGATCAGCAGGCAATGTAACCTAAAATATTATATTTATATCCACATAATATGAATTATTTTAGTGTCCAGATCTCATTGGCTCAGTCAAGCAGTAAATATGGTTCCTAGGGAATTTAAAAACCTTGAAGTCCATCACTAAAGTGTACCATGGGAGACACGGTTACCGCCAAAATACCATAGTCGCTACGTGTGTATGTAATTTCGGTGTTTTTTTTTTTAATTACAGTGGGGACTAATACTAATTTTAAATTTTAATATGATTTTGATGGAAAACATGTAAAATGTATGTAACTTACGGCAAATCATGTCGATTGACAGTATGTTATTGCATAGTTGTCACGTCCCACATAGTTAACGTTACATAATGTCCGTCCAAAACATTTTTAAAGAGCATTTTGCTGTTTAATTTATGACTTCCTCGTGTCTTTGATAAATGATTTAACCATAATATTACATTTAATGTAATATGCAGAAATATGGCGCTTATGAATATGTTGTTCTACAGGTACAGATTTTGGGATCTCAGTTTGGACTTTGACGCTCTTGGTCACTTCAATGCTCACTGCTCAAGTAGGTACAGAAATGCTGAACAAGTAAATATGAAATACACAGAAGTAGATTTAGATATTAAAAAAACACTTGTGATATGCATGGTACAGATACAGAGAGACTGAATCATCAAGACTAAATATAACTGGCCTGTTTACTGAGACACTTGAACAAAAAGTGAAATCCTAAAGAGAAACTGGTGTGTTTCCAGGTATTGGTGTAGTTGACATGCAGGCCTGACACCTCCACATTCGTTACTCCCCAGCAAATTCTTTCTCCTCCCTTCCGGATGGCCGGAGCAGTGATGGACAGCATTGTGATCCTTGATGATGACGATGAAGAAGCTTCCACATCTGCGTCCTGTTCATATGCTACGACCTGCCAGTCAAAAACGCCTCTGAAGAATCAGCTGCCACGTCCGACACACATCTCACAGTCTCCGTTTGCCTCTGCAAAGAAGGATGTTCATGTCCTGAAAGTGGAGAATGAAAAACTGTTCGCGGAGGTATGTTTGTTATGAATATTTACCAAGAGATCATTCATATTTCATGCAGAAAATGAGCATATTGTGCATAATATACTAACATAATATAGTAACTTTTTTGCTCGCCATCCACTGTGGCTAGTTGTTTTCCAAAGTTACTAGCCACTTAGAATTTTCACTAGCCACCATTTTGACATCGATACCATGGGGAAAAACTGCCATAGATATTTTCAATATTATCTCTTAATGTGGAAGCGGGTATATTTAGGCTGCTGTCACTTTAAGACCTGATGCATGGATACATTATACTGTTACACATCAACTAGTGCATCTATTCTGTGGGAAATGAGGATTGGAAGCATTTCAGTATTGATATGTATCGAAAAATCTATATTTTTGACAATACTACATTGCACTTAGTTTATTTCAGATGCCTTTTTAAGAGACTACAATTGAAAAATGTATATATTATATATAACATTCAACCCCGCAAAGTGGCTTGTAGGAGTGAATACTTTAACACGCCACACGTCAAGCCCTGCTAACTACATATTGCAAAAATATCTTAACAGGACACCAGTTTAGAAACGTTAACTTGTACATAACATTCTGAGGGGTTTCGTCCTTTCGTTCACTTCTAATCCAACCAAATTCCACCCTTTCATCCCATGGTCCAGTTTGTGGAACATTGCGCCAAACACTCGCAAGATCATCCGGAGGTCGTGACCTACCTGCAGACCAGATACTCCAAGGCCCTGCCGACCTTCCTGTCGTCGGTGGAGTTTCGAAACACTCTGGGTCGCTGCCTCACCCGAGCCCAGGCCAACACGGGCAAAACCTTCGTCTACATTAATGAACTCTGCACCGTTCTTAAACAGCACACAGCTCGGAAACGGAGCTCCATACAGTCTCTTCCTTCTCAGGCAAAACCTGAGGAGAAGAGCAATGGGACAAATGTGAAGGAGGAGGTACAGTTTAAAGAAGAGGAGGAAAAGGAAAAGCAAGAAGAGGATGAAGGAACGAAGAAAACAAAAAGGGCTTCAAGGAGACAGGTACTGTAGCAATCCATCATAACAGATACACAAAATGTATATGTTGTGAAGGTTGATATGTCGGTGGTCTTGGTTTTCAGCAGGCCTTGGTTCTGGAATAATTTTCTCCATAGGGAATTTTAATTTTCTCCATAAAAAAAAAAAAAAAGAAAAGTCTTCAGGAAAGAATTTGCATGTTGTGATTCAGTTAAAGTTGGATGTGTGATATTCCTATTTGAAAGCAACAACCTCTGACCGTAAAAGTGTTTTATTGCATGAATTACAAAGTCTTTGAGTCTTTTAACACTTTTCAAAGTAGGAAAATGGGAATTTTGACATTCCAAGGTAAACAGAATGCAGAATAAGTCATGAAACAAACCAATCATTCAAACTGCTAAAAATAACAAATACTAAGAAATGAATATCACTGGTTTCTATACTTGTGCTCATTGAAATTAGTTGAGAGATTTTGTCTGAGAGTATATGTTCATGTAACTGTATTCATATTTAATATGTACATTGTAATTTGTGTGTCTCATGTTCTGTTTCAGATAGCTTACCTGGAAAACCTGTTGAAAGTGTATAATGAGGAGATCCGACGGCTTCAGGAGAGGGAGTTGAGTGTGGAAGATCTGGAGAAGGAAGACTCCAGTTATATTCAGGAGCACAAGCTAAAACGCAAGGTTCTTGTTTCATAATTTGTTGTCTCACTGATGTATCTCAAATAAATCCATTGTGGAAGTTAAGAGCAAGTTGTTGTTGTTGTAGCTTGTTTTTCTATAAATGGTCTTATTGGAATGGACAGGAAGTTCTGTTATATCAAAAGATCAATGACAATTTGATTCATCATGATAAGTTTTAATGCAGTCAAATTACATTGAAATAATGATATTTTATTGGGTTTTAGATGGTCTTGTTCTGATCTTTATCTTTAATGCTCGTTTTGTGGTCTCAGATGATGAAGATCTATGAAAAACTGTGCGAGCTGAAGGAATGCAACACGCTGACGGGTCGAGTGATCGAGCAGAAGATTGCCTACAGTGGAACACGCTACCCAGAGATCAACAAAAAGGTTCTTCTTTTGTTTGTGAAGTCACGTCCCTCAAGATCAGTTTCAGAAGTGACAACCCCATTTAAATGCGGGAGTTCCCTAAATTTTGGGGATTTGACAACCGCATTTACTTGCAGGTGTGAGTCATAAATTGTCCTGTTCACACAGCAACTTACAGTAGTGTCTTGAATACTGTTTGTGAGCGTGCAACGGGAGTCAAGCCCGTATTCTCCAACAAGTCACCACAACAGTGACCAAAGTAATATCAAAGACGGCAATGTCTGTAAAATCACTTTTTGACACGACAAGAGTCCAAGCGAGCTGCTAGTTCATCCGTCAAATCTTCATTAACCGACAGCAGCTTTTACTGTATATCTTTGTAGCTCTCTCACACTGTGACGTGACAGACAACTACTTGTGTGGTTCCGTTCACAGACAGCGCAGGTTTTCCGAGAATGCAGTTGTGAGTCCTGAAAGTTTACAGGTGTGAGTTTGGTTATAGAATGCGGTTGTCACTCCCATAAATAACCATATGTGTGAACGTAACCGTATTAAGGACTCAAATATGGACTGACACCTGTATTCTGTTGCTGTGTGAACGTGGCCTAAAAGGTGAACTTGACTAGCATAACATTATGACCAGGTGAAGTGAATAACACCGATTATCTCTTCATCACGGCACCTGTTTGTGGGTGGGATAAAATAGGCAGCAATTGAAAAAGTTTTTCAATTGAAAGCCGGAAAAAAAACTCTCAAAATCCAGCTCTTGTGGGGTGTTCCTGGTATGCAGTGGTCAGTATCTATCAAGAAAGAACAGTGGTTGGCGACAGGGTCATGGGCGGCCAAGGCTCATTGATGCACGTGGGGAGCGATGGCTGGCCCATGTGGTCCGATCAAACAGACGAGCTACTGTAGCTCAAATTGCTCAAGTAGTTAATGTTGGTTCTTATTTGAAAGGTGTCAGAATACACAGTGCATCGCAGTTTGTTGCGTATGGGGCTGCATAGTCAGGGTGCCCATGCTGACCCCTGTCTACCACCAAAAGTGTCAACCACGGTGCAATGGAAGAAGGTGGCCTGGTCTGATGAATCACGTTCTCTTTCACGTCACGTGGATGTCCGGTTGCTTGTGCATGGCTTACCTGGGGAACACATGGCACCAGGATGCACTATAGGAAAGCTTTGGGCAATGTTCTGCTGGGAAACCTTGGGTCCTGCCATCCATATGGATGTTACTTTAACACGTACCACCTACCTAAGCATTGTTGCAGACTATGTACACCTTTTCATAGAAACTGTATTCCCTGCTGGCTGTGGCCTCTTTCAGCAGGATAATGCACCCTGCCACAAAGCAAAACTGGTTCAGGAATGGTTTGAAGAGCACAACAACGAGTTTGAGGTGTTGACTTGGCCTCCAAATTCCCCAGATCTCAATCAAATCGAGCATCTGTGGGATGTGCTGAACAAACAAGTTGATCCATGGAGGCCCCACCTCACAACTTACAGGACTTAAAGGGTCTGCTGCTAACAGCTTGGTGCCAGATACCACAGCACACCTTCAGGGGTCTAGTGGAGTTCATGCCTCGATGGGTCAGGGCTGTTTTGGCAGCAAAAGGGGGACCAACACAATATTAGGTCATAATGTTATGCCTGATCGGTGTATGTGACATTTTCAAAAAATTATTGAGATGGAGATTTTTTTTATATCAACCACACGTTTTATATGGCTAGCTGAAAGAAACCCTCATAAAGGTAAAACATTTTCATGGAATGAAATCCAGGGGGAAAGTATTATTAAAAGAATGAAAAATAATCAAAATGTTTAATGTTTTATTTGTATTCTCTTCTTTTCTCTTTGGTTTGTAGATTGAACGGTACATTAACAGTTCAGAAGCTTTTCACAATCCTCCGGACTACACGGATATCCTGAAGGTGGTGCAGCGCGCCAACGACCGCTACAGTCTCCAGCTCGCCCGCAAACAGATAACCCAGATCGCTCAAGAAGCCTTCCGAGAGACGGGCAACAAACTGCAGGAGAGACGCCACCTTGACATGGTCTACAACTTTGGCTCCCACCTTACGGATTCATATAAACCTAGTAATTAATTTAATTACTATCCAGTTTAGCTAGAGAGGATTAGGAAGTCACATTGTATTAGTCTGATGCCCTGCTTCTTTGATGCTTCAAATTCATCAGTGTTTTATGTACATTTCTGGATTGATGTAATAATGGATAGACAACAGTAATATTTATTGATTGTAAATTAATCATGTGACTTTCCCTGTGTTTTTCCAGCATTTGATCCTGCACTCACTGACCCAACACTGCATCGCAAACTACGCTCCAATAGAGACATGGCCCTCAGCAGCCTGGAGGACGTGATCAACAAATACGCCATTAAACAGGAAGACATGGAGGTCGAGGAAATTAGGAAAAAACAAGAGCGAGAGAGACTGAAAAAAGAGGTAAAAGTACAACATTCTTATTGTTCATTTTGTTCTAAAATCTACAGAGAACTAGAGGAATATTACTGTGATTCAGTCATGAAATCAAACTGAATTATGCTTAAATGTAATGAAATGCATTTTAATAAATTAAATATGATTTTAAATATCAATAAAAGAATCAAAATATAATAAATAATAAAATAATATATTTGCATCAAGAAAGAATTTCGTTTAATTTTATATATAAGATATTAACTCACTTCTAAAAATATAAAAATATTAATTAAAATGAATTCAACTCTATTTGAGTTAATAAATTAAATAATTATTTATTTAAAACATTTTTAATAATTTTGTTAGTAATATTTCACCATTCATATTTTTATTATGATTAATATTAATCTATTTACTTTTTTTTGCTTATTTCATCACAAGAATATTTTTTTACTGAATTTACAAAGTACAAGGAAAACATTAAAAGCTATAATTAAAATTGTATTTTTTTATCAAAACAGGTTTACCATGGGTTTTTAAATATTTAATTATTTTTATTTATACTTCATGATATAGCAATAACAGCAATATTTATCTATATTTTGAGAACAATATAAAATTAATATAATGTAAAAAAGTTACGGTATTCTATTTTAATTAACAAATTAAATAATATTTTAAAATATTTCATATCGTTTAATATTTAATTAATTTAATTAAACATTTTCTTGATGCACATATTGCTGTGTTGTTGATTTCTATTTAAAATGTATATAATAGTTATTTAAAATATAAATTAGTTATGCACCGAAAGGAAAATTCAGGGCCAAAACCAGAATGCACTTGGCCAAAGGCCGAAAAACAAAACTTTATTTATTTCTTATTTTAAATTAGCTTTTTTTTAAATAATTGTATTAATATTAAACGTTTGAATGAAATTCAGTAATTTTAATGATTCTGAATTAAAAAACTAAAACAAGCCAATAAAATAAAATAATCACAATTTTATTAAAGGTCCCCTTCTTCACGATTCCATTGTTCAAACTTTAGTTAGTGTGTAATGTTGCTGTTAGAGCATAAATAATACCTGTAAAATTATAAAGCTCAAAGTTCAATGCCAAGCGAGATATTTTATTTAACAGAAGTTCCCTTTCAAAGCCTACAGCGAACGGCTGGCTTGGACTACATCCTGGTACTTCCTTCTTTAATTACGTCAGTAGAGCAGTAGAACAGACTAACCTCCGCCCACAAAGAAACGCGAAAAAGGAGGCGCGGTCTTGTTGCTGTCCCACGTGGAGAAGCGGACGGTCGCGTGGAGAAAAGGAACTGTTGCGTTGAGTGTGTTTGTCGTCATGTCATCGAGACGCTGTTATTTTCATCCAGGAGTCAAATCACCTTTGTTTGGCTTTCCCAGGGACGCTGTAGAGATTATTGAACGCATACATCTCTCCGTTAAGAGGCGTGACCTTTCCAACGTGCGCTAAACTGCTGTCAAATTACAACACAGGAACCGCTTTCACGTGCGCTAAGCTGTGGTCGAATCACAGCACAGGAACCGCTTTGCACAATCAGAACTCGTTACGTATTTCTGAAGGAGGGACTTCATAGCACAAGGAAATCACCAGCCGTTTTTAGGACAGTGGAAACAGCGGTACACAGATAAGTAAATTGTGTGAAAAATACTGTGTTTTTTTACACGCGAAACATGAACACATGTTATATTGCACACTGTAAACACAATCAAAGCTTCAAATAAACACGAAGAACGGGACCTTTAAAAGTAACACACTAAAATTGGACAGAAAATATATTTATATTAAATATCAATATATTATTCTTTATTCAGTTCTATGCAACAGAATCAGATCTAACAGGTTTATTTTTTGACCAAGTTTCCAAATAATATATAGTCCAACAAAGCTATTATTATCAGAGCATGTGATCAGACTGTGACTGGGTAGCGTAATTTAACCAGTGTTGCCCAGCAGGGCTATACCACACCATGTTACAGCACAGTAGGGCAATTGCAAACAGAAACAACTACAGAGAAATTTCTTGTTGGCGCATTATTTGAGCGAATTTTGCTACTTCAATGAGCATGAGTGGTAAATGAGTCTAGCGTTCCCATGGCCCGTGAGCAACTGAGCGCTCGCATAGTGCATAGAGCGGAATATTTAGCGCAGCATCTCACCGGGGCGCGCAATGATAACAGCTAGAGCGAGACTGAAAACTGAGACTGGGCAGGGTGGGGCGGCTTTGGTTTTTGGCCGAAAGATAAAAACTGCCAAAAATATAAAATATATATATATATATATATATATATATATATATATATATATATATATATATATATATATATATATATATATATATATATATATATATATATATATATATATATATATATATATATATATATATACACCTGTTTCTGCATTGTCTAAAAGGAAGTCAATCTGCATTTGTACAAAATGTCCTTGAAACTATGAGCAATTTTGAATCCTTCACGTTTGCAGGCACTTAATGGGCAGCCAGGTGACGGCAAAGAAAAAGAAAAAGAGGAACAGAACCAGGAAGAAAAAGAGGAAGAAAAAGAGGCAGAAAAAGAGGAAGAAGAGGATGAGGATGAAGAAACGGATGATTCCTCTGATCCTGATATTGAAGAGGAGATCCAAGCCAGTCGAGAACAAGCTGGTCCAGGTATGGAGTGAAGAAATCTTCATCTCCTTCATCTAAAACATTGTTGCTTGTATTAAATGTGTCCACTTCACGGTGAGAGAACCAATTTCTCCTTTGCTGGCGTGTTTCAGATGATGATGAAGAGGATATTGAAGAGGAGCAGTTGAACAACAGTGACAATGAACAGCCAATCAATGAGGACTCTCCTCTGTCAATCAAATCATCCATACAGGATACAGAGGATGATCCGGGCGACGACGACCAGCAGTCTCCAGCCAGCAGCACACACGAGGCAGGATCTGTGGAAACCAACGGCAGAATTGCTAAACAAAGCCCCCAGTCCACAGAGAATATCAGTCAGACAGAGACAATGGACTCTTTGCCCACCGTCAAGGCAGAACCTATTTCCACTAATCACATTAAGCCTGTTTCTAAAAGCACCAGTGTCTGCACTGAGACTGTCGCCACCAATCGGGAATCATCTCCAACCCCCATGAGATCAGCCAACTGCAGTCCACTACCTCCAACAAGCCCTTTACTCATCGACGAGACGGGTAACTACAGGAAAAGGAAACGCACCTCGACTAAAAAACAAACTGCCGCCTACAATGGGAATTGCACACAGGACAGGTAAAACTGAAGGAATTGTACAAACGTACCATGAGAAGTTGTTTGTTTAATCACTTACTATTAAAAGGGGTCCTATTATGCAGTTTTACATTTTCAACTTTCTTTAGTGTAATGTTGCTGTTTGAGCTTGAAAAACGTCTGCAAAGTTACAAAGCCACTTCAAAAGGAGTTATTCTCTGTATCGGTGAGCACTGTTTCTGAACTCCCTGAAACGCCTCAGTTGTAGTCTTCCGTTTTCTTCCTGGAACGTACACGTCACAATGTTCCACATTTAAATAATTCCCACGAAAGGTATAGGCAAAAAAGGCATGAGGCATTGAGTTGTGTTGGTAGTGTGTTGAAACTCATGGTTATGGTAAGGGACTTGACATTTCCGAAACACACTCAAAGCACTTGACCTATCACAACACACTGGTCCAGCTGACCAATCAGAGCACACTGCGCTTTTTAGAAGGAGGGGCTTCATAGAAACAAACTAAACAGAGTGTTACTGACAGACTGGGAAGAGAGGAGCTGCAAAAAGGTAAAATATGGGGAAAATGAAATGTTTTGAACATTTCAAGCGTGAAAACCTATTCTTGTAGAGGCCAAAAACATAATTTTAATATAAAGGGTTAATTCACCCAAAAATGAAAATTCTGTCATTAATTACTTCCCCTCATGTCGTTCGACACCTGTAAGACCTTTGTTCATCTTCGGAACACAAATTAAGCACGAAGCACCAAAGACGCATGTGCAAGAATATGATGTAGAGCCAGAAGCGAGGAACTTTGTTTACAAGCAGAGGAAGACGTGCCATATCTAAGCTGTTGAATTCTACATTGATCGTTCTGTACATCAAACAGTCTTCGTAAATTTGTCAGCACAATCAATAGCCGCGTTTCCACCGCAGGAACTTTCCCCAGGAACTAGGAACTTTAGGATGGTACTCGGTGTGTTTCGACCACAGGAATCGGGGTCTAAATGAACTTCCGGGTAAATATTTCCCCCTCCGAAAGGCCCTGCTCACGAGGTAGTACTTTTTCAAAGTTCAGGAACTTTGGGGGGTGGGACTTGGGCGCTGAACATGCTGATCGGTTGAGCTCACGTAGCATTTTATTTCAACCGGCATTTTTAAAAGTCTTTTGCGAGGTTCATTCTGCGTTCAATAAATATCAGTCTTGCTCTTTCTGTCCGATGGTGCGTTGTCTCAGCAATCGCACGGTCAATGTCCGTAATAGCTGATAATAACATGCGTTGTCTTATTTTAAATCTAGCTTTACGAGCTTTCAGAATACGATTTAGTATCAGTGCTCGTCTCTTTTCCGCAGTTTTGTTAATGACCTCTTTAGTAAACCAATACATAACCAGCAAAAGCAGCGCTGCTTGCATCTCCTCCACTTGTTATTGTTGCAGACAGTGTCGCACAAAAATGATTACTGTCCGTCTCTTTGGGAGGAGCAGTCGCGTGCAGTCCTACATAGCTGGACTAATTTGCCTATTCTTCACGGTACTTTAGACCGCAGTGGAAACGCAGACAGTAGCAGGTCTGGGGGGAAAAAAGTTCCTGGTACAAATTGTTCCGGGTAATTTCGGTGGAAACGCAGCTAATGTAGATTTCAACAGAACGCCAGCTCTACGTCATATTCTCACACATGCGTCATGGTGCTTCATGAGTTCATGTTAAAGGCCCAGATGGAAGACAAGAAAAACAATTTTTGCGCACAAAAACGATTCTCGTCGCTTCATAACATTATTGTAGAACCACTGTAGTGAGATGGACTATTTTATGACGTCTTTAGTACCTTTTATGGGTCATTACTGCCAATGGAGGCCTTTCTGAGCCATCGGATTTCAACAAAAATATCTTAATTTGTGTTCCGAAGATGAACAGCGGCCTTATGGGTGTCAAACGACATGAGGGCAAGTAATTAATGACAGAATTTTCATTTTTGGGTGAACTAACCCTTTTTAATTACCATTTAAGCTATTAACTTTTTAATTATTAACCTTAAAGAAAATCTTTGTTTAGGCTTGGAAATGAAAATGTTTTTCATAATTAATATTTGTATCACAAACACAATAGAACACAATAGGAGAGTTTCTGAAGACTGTGTTGGTCATTTGTTTTCTCCATACATTTAAAAAAATACCATAAATGTCATTAAGGGCCACACAACTCATACATTATATACAGAGTCATTTGAAAACATTTGATAGTTTTCTGTGAGAAACTGAATGAAATATCGGTCAGTCACTGAGTCTTCACCTTCAGTGAGCCGTTGAGCTGATTCATTGTTTGAGTTGAACTTGAGAACCAAATCATTCAGACTTTTTTTCAGAGTTTTTGTAAAGCAGATCATGTGATTTCACTGAAAAGAACTCTTTCGTTTGTGATTTGGGCATTGCCATGTCTCTCATGAACGTGCCAAGAAGAGCCACGGCTGCTGATCAGCGGATGTCAAGATTTTTCTCCTTTTGTGTTCCTCGAAAGAAAGAAAGCCATACCGGTTTGGAACAACATGGCAGTTTTAGGTGAACTATTACTTTTTTTTTTATGCAGTGCTGTTTTTCTCGTGTTTATCTCAGTGATATTCCTCTGGATATGGGTGTGATCTGCTCAACCGAGCGGGAAGACTTGACCAGGAAGAGGACAATGACTCCGACAAAGGGCATGGTCAGGAGCTCGAGAGCCACACCGCCGCCGAAGAGAAATAAGGTGACTTAGGTTTTAGCTTGCATTGAAAAACTCATGTTAAATTGTAAATGTAAATTGCATGTTATTGCACTATTCCAGCAGCAAAGAGGCTGATTTTAACAGCTTAGAAATATTTTTGCATGACTGTAAGACCTTAGTCAGACACGAAGCTGTGTGGGATAGACTTGCATTCCTTACAATGACACGCACTGTATAAAATATCACATACTTTTCATAACTCAAGTTTTTAGCTACTGAAAGTATTTTCAGAAAGTCGTTTTGTGAGCTGAACATTCGGTATGTTGTTAAACAGCCGTATAATTCATTGAACGCACTCTCACGCAGCCTGGCTGGTTTTACTGCAAATATAATTAATATAGTATACTAATATTTTTATTTAGTTTTTATAGTTTTAGTTTACATTTTAGTAATAATTACTTTTTTGTTGGTTTTATTTTTTTTTTAATGTAATTTTATATTTATATTAGTACTAGTACTTCAATTTAAAGGCACAATATGTAAGAGTTTTGCATTAAAGTATCCAAAAACCACTAGCACAGTGATGATATATTTTGTTCAATTGTGCACTTATGTTATCCCAAATGTTTCCAACAATGTTTAAATCCAGAGATATCAACAATCATAACCAGTGTAATCTCGATTTGCCCTCGATTACCCTTTTACTTCCGTAAAAGCCACGGAAACACTAAAGACACTTTAATATATTATGCATTTTATTAGACGGGTGAGCAACTGTTTGGATACATTCATCAACAGACAACAAATCATTGTTATATAGCTTAACATGGTTAGTCTTATTGTTTGAATCTCTTTTCTTGATTTACCGCGAGTACAATGTTTGTACCATGCCTCAGAGACAATGCTATTTTGTATATTTTAGAATTAATTGCATTCCATTTAGCGACACAAGTCGTTCAGATTTTATTAATATGATATTCTAATATCGGTCCGAGCGAATGCACGTTATAACATACCTTTCAACACACTCAAATGTAATTTAGTGCATTATCCCAGTTTTAATTAGCAGAGATGGGACCAAGTCACACATGTGCAAGTCTCAAGTCTGAACCGTCAAGTCTCAAGTAAGTCCCAAGTATTTTTTTCTTGGGCAGGTCAAGTCAAGTCAAGTCACAGGCTATGTCAAGTCAAGTCAAGTCCTGTAGTAGGTCAAGTCAAGTCCAAGTCAAGTCCTGTAGTAGGACAAGTCAAGTCCAAGTCAAGTCCTGTAGTAGGTCAAGTCAAGTCCAAGTCAAGTCCTGTAGTAGGTCAAGTCAAGTCCAAGTCAAGTCACCTTATTATTGTAATTTTACTTGCAGAATCTGATCTTAATAAAGTGAAAAGACAAGATAAAAGTAATTGTCAGTAAATTACAATAATTTGGATTTGCATTGTAAATACTCATGTTCAGTAAAATACATCATGGAATCAAACAAAATTGTAACTTCATAAAAATATTTATTTTTCACTTCTGCCAACAGTGTTTGAAATGTTTTAAATTTTCAACATTGAGTCCATAAAACAAATAACAGCTTAACATCCAACAGACTCCTCTCTGAACACCTCTCTCTCTCTGTCTCTCTCAAACACATTTTATGTACAACGTTAAACTTTGTTACATTTCTCCTGACACACTCACTCTCAAACACTCACTCTCTCTCTCTCTCTCTCTCTCTCTCTCTCTCTCTCTCTCTCTCTCTCTCTCTCTCTCTCTCTCTCTCTCTCTCTCTCTCTCTCTCTCTCTCTCTCACTCTCTCACTCTCTCACTCTCTCACTCTCTCACTCTCTCACTCACTCACTCACTCACTCACACTCTCTCTCTCTCTCTCTCTAGAATCGAGTCATTTTTCTGTGTGTGTGTTCAGGTGGCAAACTTAGGAAAAGTAGCCAAGTCTTGTACCGCTCAGATCAAGTGAAGTGTTTGTAAAAAATAAATAAAAATTATTTTGCCCACATTTGTCCCCAACACGGTATGAGGGTTAATGGCTAGTGCAGGTGTCTCCAACCTTTTATCATTTGAGAGCTACTTTTTAAAAATGAGCAACCATTAATAATTAGTATTATTTATTTCATAATTATTATTATTAGTAGAGACGTATTATTATTACATAGAGACGTAGCTAAACTTACTGTAGGCTATAATCTGTAGTCAATTTCTTCACGTTAGACTAAACTTTTATTTTGACGGGTTGCCGTGAATACGATGAATACCTTTGAGTGTATGTGACTGTTCATGATATGACAGTGGCTGCGCGTCTCATTCAGCTCCCTAGTTCAGTCAGGGCACTGATCAGGGATCAGCCCATTGACTTGTGTCCTGATCAGTGCCTTGACTACTGAACCAGGAGCTGAATGAGACGCACCCTGTTTTCTCAAATGAAACGGTAAATTCTCATGAAGTGATGGTTTATGCGTTTGTGTCGGCAGAGACTACAAGAGCGAGTACGCACGCGGCGCCCACACAGACGCAGTACATGCAGGATTATTTTGCAGTTTAATATTTACAGACACTAGTATATATTCGACTTCAGTCTGGAGCCCTGCGTTTAAATAAACACGGAAGCCACTGAACGCAGCTGCTATGGTGAGCTATTTTTAGAACAGACCCGCGGGTAACTCATGTGGTCCTTGCGGGCGACACAGGTGCCAGCAGGCACCATGTTGGTGACCACTGGGCTAGTGGCTACTTTAGTTATTATTACATTAGCTAACTACCAACTAACCAGATAAAATTGGCAAGCACTTACTGGGCAGAATGGCTCTTCAAATGACGGACGAAATTGGAGGTTGTCCTCTGGCTGTTCGTGATTTTAATGTTGCATGTCTTGCAAAGTGCTGTTCGTCTTTTGCCAACTTGCGAATAATTGTTGAAGCCGAAAGCGATGACCCCGGTACCCCTCCGGCTGACATGTTGATGTGATATCTGATCTAAGTGGGCGTGGTGTGCGTACGAGACGGCATGACTGATGATAGTGTCGTGATCCAGTCATGACAACGCTATTCTCAGCCTGCGCTCCAGCTGGGTAAACTTTATTTTTTAAAATCATTTATATATTTTATATTCAAACTGAAAATATGTGATTAACACTCAAGTCATTCAAGTCATCATGTCTCAAGTCAAGTCCCGAGTCTTTAACTTCCAAGTCCGAGTCAAGTCTCAAGTATTTTATTTTTTGTCAAGTCACAAGTCATAAAAATAGCGACTCGAGTCCAAGTCACCAAGTCACAAGTCCCCATGTCTGTTAATTAGTCAAATAAAGGGTTTGACAAACGTTTAACGGACAAACTTTAAAGGTGCATTGTGTAAATTTTAGCGGCATCTAGTGGTGAGGTTGCGAATTGCAACCGCCCACTGCTCACCCCTCTCTTTTGAAGGACACAGGACAAAGATGTCATCTGAGACCACAGAGAGTAGCTAGCGCTCTGTAGAGCAGTTCTACTGTAGAAACATGGCGGCGCAAAATGGCAACTTCACTGTAAGGGGACCCGCGGTGTGTGTAGATAGAAATGGCTCATTCTAAGGTAATAAAAACATAACAGTTCATTATATAAGGTCTTTATACACCACTGAAAACATAGTTATGTATATTATATTGCATTTATATCAATAGATCCTCATAAATACTACACACTGCATCTTTAAATGTAACTTAAATTGCAATAGACATAAACAACATAAGGAAAGGAGCGGCAGTGGACAATTATGGCATATAAGCATAATAAAAACAACCAAGGTAAAATGTCCCAGGCCTGGTCCTCTCTTGCCCTTCACTGCTGTCATTCCTTCTTATATCCTTCCGGAGCTCATCCATGGGACTCGAGGCCGGTGTGCCGTTCCCGTTCTCGGCCCCACCCTGCTTCAAACCACAGTAATATTTACAAAACTTGAATACATTGGCTCATCCATGAACATGATTTCTATCTTGAAAGAGTCACTTCAGATTGCTTTCCATCAGCTTTGGAGGTGAAGACGACAACTCCCATGATTCCACGCATGATTTACACATCAAGCTACGCCTTTGTTATTGTTTTGAATAAGCGACCTCTAGTGGCGAAGCTTACATACTGTGCCTTTAAATCAAACAAAACATTACAAATGTCAACTAGGCAACTAACTGAAATAGTTGCTTAAGTATACTTAAAAGTTTTATTTTTAGCGCTGTCAAATCAATTAATCGCATCCAAAATTAAAGTTTCGTGTTTACATAAGAAATGTGTGTGTAGTGTGTACTGTGTATAATTATGTATATATAAATACATACTCGTCCATGTGTATATTTAAGACATATTTGCATATATATATTTTTTATTTTTTAAATTTTTTTTTTATTTTTTATTCTTAAATATATACATGCATGCTTGTATATTTATATACATAATAATTATACACAGTACACACTATATATAATGTAAACAAACATTTTGGATATGATTAATCGTGATTAATTGATTTGACAGCACAATTTATTTTATTTCATTTTGATCAAATCTTTTGTTTATTTTTTATTACCAATTTAATCGTTTTTAATAGTTAATAACAATCCAACTGCAGAAATACAGCGTTATATACAGCATTACAGGCCCATTAAACAAAGCACTAACTCCTGTGTTTCATGTGTTGACAGGTGAACGTGGCGACTCAGTGCGACCCAGAGGAAGTGATCGTTCTCTCAGATTCAGAGTGAGCTTTGCCGTCACAGGGTACTGAGCTGGCATCTCAGACAGCTTCCTGTTCCAATAGTGCCTGCTAATGTGAACATAGAGCAAAACATTTTTATTTTATTTTGGACTGGTTCAATCAAAGCTTTTGAACCACCGCTTTTTGAACTTATCCGCAATGCCACTGTTTACTTTTTATACAAGGGAAAATGGCATGCCGTTATTCATTCTGGCTTTTTAGAGGTATTTTGGTATATTGTAAATGGGTCTTGCCTCTAAATATTCTTACTCCGAGGGTTTATCTTGTATTGTATTTATGTTTTTAGTTTGAGGGTTTAGATGCAATCCTCATTTGTGCCAAGAGTCATAAGGGGAAGTGAGCTTTCCCTCCTCAAGTCAATAAATGCTCTAATTTTTTTTGTAGTGTTGATTTGATGTTGATTACTTTGTACAGTGCACTGTGGATTTTTTTAAAGAAACACGACAAACTTTTGAGACTTTAGCTTATTCACCGTATCCCCCAGAGTTAGATAAGTCCATACATACCATTCTCACCAGTCTGACAGAGTTGGCTAGGAACTATACTCTCATTCCTGCGTAATAATCAATTAACTTAGCTGCCGTAACATGGGTGCCGTGGCGCAATGATTTTACACAGCACCTGAAAATAGGCTAACATAACCATGAAAACGTGCTTGCACAGGGAGCGTGCTGAGGACTATTTTCAGGCGCTGCGTAATATCATTGCACCGCTGCACCCATGTTACGGCAGTTAAGTTCATTGATTATTACGCAGGAATGAGAGAATAGTTCCTAGCCATATCGGTCTAGAATATCTGTCTCTTCATTTTCCGTCGGCCTTAGTACACGATGTAACTACACACATCACAACATGTAAATAGGAAAATATTGGCGTTATTTTGTCACTTATTGAGCAGTAGGCTAGCTGGAGCCGTTTACCTCCAGTCTTTGTGCTAAGCTAGGCTAGCGGTGGGTGCGTCGAACAGAGTTATGGCACGCACGGAGATGATAATGGTATGTATGGATTTATATAACTCTGGGAGATGCGGGTTAATAAGCTAAAGTCCCAAAAGTTGGCGTGTTCCTTTAAACAGCTGTAGGAATAATTTTCCACATGAATTTATGAGCAACTTGATATGCTCCATCTCACAAGTATTGGAATGTTTGTTTTCAGATTACATCTTAAATGAATAGTTTACCCAAAAAATAAAAATTCAGACATTAATGACTCAACCTTATGTTTCTTCTTCTTCTGTGGAATACAGAAAAATAACAGTATATAGATTTGTAACGACTTGAGTAAATATTGAGAGAATTTTTCTTTTTGGGTGAACTATCCCTTTAATTGGCCTCAGGTGACAAAGCACAAGAGTTAAGTGTCTTCCTACACTTGACGTTTGATATTGAAATTATTTGTGTAAACTGCTGATGATTGATCTATTAAATTGATCAATATTGTCATATTAATAATTGTTTTTAATTACGCTGCTTAAAGGTGCACTATGTAAAAAAAATTCAGTAAAATATACAAAAACCAGTGTTATATATTTTGTTCAGTTGAGTATTTACAATATCCCAAATGTTTCCAACTATTTGTAAATCGTGAGAAATTGCTATTTTAACCAAGGAACCGGGAACTTGTGGAAGGAGTCGCCTGTCAATTGCGTCATATCTGCGTTACCCTCGGTTTTCGGTTTTATTTTGCAGAACCACTTTACTCTCACTGCAGTGTGCAACAAGTGTCATAGCAGCTGCCGAGTGAACGTCATAACTTCCTTTTCAACACACTCAGATGTATCTAATACGATAAACAGAGCTGCGTTACCTCATACTCATGACCGCAAAGCGGAAGTGGCGCTGTCGACTGTGTCATAATAAAAGTCCCGCTGCTCGCGAGGCGTGTGTTGTGGTCATCTGATTAACAAACGCTCCAGCTGCCTTGCTCAGCTCCCACAACACTCGGTCCTGCTCTGCTTCAGACTACAGTAACGTTAATAATCTCATCCATGAACATGATTTCTGCCCGAGTCCTATCCCGAATCTTTTCCAAGATTCTGCGCTCAAACGTGGCGTCATCAAACTACGCCTTTGTTTTGAACAGGCGACCTCTAGTGGACGGAAAAGTTACATAGTGCAGCTTTAACTAATCGAGGATTTAACTGGCATGAGAACAGACACGGTACATCAAGGGAACATTAAATCTGTTGTAGAAGGTTGTACTTTTTATATTAATAACAGAATTTGTATTATGTGCAAAATTTTAATGTGAAATGTTATTGTTCTCAGACCTTAATTATTTATTCCACCATACTGGTTGAAAAGGGCATATTAAATAATGCCTTTTTTAATAAGTGTTTTTTTATTCTGTACTTAAAGGGTTAGTTCACCCAAAAATGAAAATAATGTAAGAAAACGAAATAACGACTTATATAGTGATAACCTATTTCAAAACACTGCTTCATGAAGCTCCAGAGTGGAAACGAATCAGCGAGTCGAATCATGAATCGGATTGCATGTCAAACTGCTGAAATAACGTGACTTTGGTGCTCCGAACCACCGAATCGACTCGCTGATTTCGATACACTCCGAAGCTTCATGAAGCAGTGTTTTGAAATTGGTTATCTCTATGTAAGTCGTTTTTTTTTTTTTTTTTTGGCGCACCAAAAATATTATCGTCGCTTTATAATATTAATATTGAACCACTGTACTCACACGGACTGATTTAAATATGTTTTAGTACAATGAATGGATCTTGAGAGTGTGTATTGCTTTGCTCCCTATGGAGGCCTCACTGAGCCTTCAGATTTCAACACAAATATCTTAATTTGTGTTCCGAAGATGAACGGAGGTCTTACGGGTGTGGAACGGCTTGAGGGTGAGGAATAAATTACATTTTCATTTTTGGGTGAACTAACCCTTTAAGGAATAGTTCACCCAAAAATGAAAATTCTGTCATGTTCTAAAACTGAATGGCTTTCTTTCTTTTGCAGAACACAAAAGAAAATCATTTGTAGATGAGATTTTATATATATATATATTATATATATATATATATGGTGTGTGTGTTCTGCAGAAGAAAGTCATACAAGAACATGACCATTTTAATTGTTTAGTGAGCTATCAATTTAAAATATTCAGGGTAAACTGAAGAATCCAAAAAGGAAACAATTCTAAACAACTGACACCTTAATTTGAAATCGCCAACAATAAGAAATCCATGAGTCGTAATTTGTGCACAAGGTACTTTATTTCTTTCAATGTAAGATCTTGAATCTTGTGAAACCATTGACGTACTCTGTCCACATCAGGGAACTGTGTAGTTTGCTACCACCCATCGCATATTTAGTTCAGATTCACCACAACAGATGTAGACAGAACAAATATTTTTTATTTATCAGTACAAAATACAGATGTCTAACCAGATTACTCATCGAGTGAGCACTGAATCATGCTTTTACCTACTGGTTGTCTTTAAATTATAATTCAAATGCTCTCTACTTCATTTTTCTCACTTCGACTAATCTGAAATGCAAAGAGGTTTGATATAAAGTAATACGAATGTGTGGATAAGCAACAGATACGTGATTCCTTCAAGCTCACAATCTCCAGATCCCGGTTTATTTATTGTAATATATTGAATAGTTGCACAAACATTTGAGGTATGCGGTTTTCATGGTCAACATATTCATCTGTGGTACAAGGCAACTACTGATCACTGCATTTGCGTATCCAAACAGTCTTAATGGATCCAAATCAGGATCCATTGAATCACCTTCATGTCTTTAACGGTCTTGACAGTTGTAGACATTCATGCTACTTTGGCATGTCATTTGCATACTTCATTCAAGCTTTTCATCTATTCGTTTCTATTTTTAAAACACTGCAAATCAGGTCTCGGCCTTCATGGAAGGCAAACATGTAAACTATCACTACTGGCACACTATAGGCTACATCAAAAATACCGCAGGAGTTCAGTAGTTGGATGCTAGGTGCTTATGTCATGTTGACCGATAATCTGAATATGGGGAGGACGTGTCCCCCCTCAAAGTTTAAGGTGGTTTTTATGGGTAAAAAGACATACAGTCAAGCCAAACTGCCCTTTGAGTTGATTCATTTAGTGATCCAACTACCTACAAAAACCTGCACATCCCTGCCCTACAAGCAGAAAAGGCCCAATCACACCAAGAACGATAACTTTATTATTGTCCACACCAACACACAATCATGTTCTATTTATTATAAGCATGAG
>JARQWZ010003064.1:0-37500 GCA_033150135.1 Gobio occitaniae
ACAAAAAAATAATGGTAAAAACATTTTTTTTTTTTGTGTTCATGACATTGATATCTAAATGTTCCTCTCTCTTTGTCTTAACCAACAGTGCACAGTATGTGAAAGGGAACTTTCTCCAGATCAAAATGCACACTCTGGATTGGTCAAGTTACTCAAAAGCTGCATTTCCACCGCAGAAACTTTCCCCAGGAACTAGGAAATTTGGGGTGGTACTCAGTGTGTTTTGACCGCAGGAACCAGGGTCTAAATGAAGTTACGGGTAAATATTTCCCCCTCCGAAAGGCCCTGCTCGCGAGGTAGTACTTTTTCAAAGTTCAGGAACTTTTGGGTCTGGGACTTGGGCGCTGAACATGCTGATTGGTTGAACTCGCGCAGCATTTTATTTCAACCGGCATTTTTAAAAGTCTTTTGCAAGGTTCGTTCTGCATTCAGTAAATATCAGTCTTGCTCTTTCTGTCCGATGGCGCGCGTTCGTCCTAGCCATCTCACGGTCAATGTCCGTAATAGCTGATAATAACCTACGTTGTCTTATTTTTAGCGCTGGGAATCGATTAAAAATAACCAACTAATTAATCGCATTTTTTTTAAATATTTTAAGCGCCACAGAAAAAAAGAAAGAAATCCGCGTTCACACGCCACAGTGAAGCTTTACTGACGTAAGACGTTGTGACGTGTTATCTGGTATCTGCTATCGCACCAGATAACACGTCACAGCGCCTTACGTCAGCAGCGTCACTGTGGCGCGTGAACGCGGATTCAAACTAAACCGGAAGAGAAGACAATGCTTAATAAAGTCTTAGTTTTTGTTATTTTTGGACCAAAATGTATTGTCGACGCTTCAAAAGAGTCTAACTAACCAAATTATGTCACATATGGACTACTTTGATGATGTTTTCATTACCTTTCTGGACGTGGACAGCAAAGTGTGCTTACACTTACATTCAAAGGACTGAAAGCCCTCGGACTAAATCTAAAATATCTTAAACTGTGTTCCGAGGATGAACGGAGGTCTTACGGGTGTGGAACAACATTGGGGTGAGTCATTAATGGAAGAAAATTCATTTTTGGGTGAACTAACCCTTTAAGTTACACAACAAAACCTAAAATATTTTTTTACAGTAAATATAAATAATAATACCAAATAATATTATTCTTCAAGTTTTATGTTCCATCAAATAAAAAAAGTTTTTTAACAGTTTTGCAAAAAAATATCTACAATAATCTGAATAACTGCACAGAAAAATCACAGAATGGTTCTCATTAAGAACATGAGATGCTGCACTGAATAGTCTGTCTGTGCACTGTTTGTGCTGGTGCTTGGGGCAGATAAATAACCTGCGTGCAATCCGCGCAAGCAATGGAAAGCGGCCTTCGTTCGCGCGCCAATAGTCAAGGGGATTGTCGCTTCTGGCAATGGGTAGTTCAGCTGGATACGTCTCTATTTGTTCTCATACCGCTGACATGCTTAATCTTTGATAGGCAGACGCGTCGCGTCATAACAGCTCAACCGTGAGTGAAACTTAATAGCACAACGGCGTGCACGTTGAGTATAAACGCCTCGTCTGTTTGGGGAGGAGTGCTCGCGCTGCGGAGCCAGGCGAAAGTGTAAACACGGATGGGAGGAGCGGGTGACATTTATTTTCGGTTTACGTTTTCGGCTGTTTTTTTTATTTCGGCCCGAAACCGATAATGCCATTTTCGGCCTAACATTTCCGGCAGCCGAAATTTCGGTGTACCCCTAGCAAAAATGGATATAAAAACGGACGCTGCGTTATTTGCGTTAAATATTTTTAACGCGTTAAGCTGAACAAATTAATTGCCCGCGTTAAATTGCCCAGCCCTACTTATTTTAAATCTAGCTCTACGAGCTTTCAGAATACGCTTTAGTATCAGTGCTTGTCTATTTTCCGCCGTTTTGTTAATGACCTCTTTAGTAAACCAATACATAACCAGCAAAAGCAGCGCTGTTGGAATCTCCTCCATACTTGTTATTGTTGCCTTAATTTGCCTTATCTTCATGGTACTTTAGACCGCAGTGGACACACAGACAGTAGCAGGTCTGGGGGGAAAAAAGTTCCTGTTACAAATTGTTCCGGGTAATTTCGGTGGAAAAGGGGCTAAAGAGAGGTGTAGACAAGTCTTCAAAAAGACAAAGCACACATCTCTCTCAAGAGTTGGTTGGTTCTTTTGAAGTTCGGTACGCTTCACTGGCCAGGTGGCCAGGCAGCACACTCCATCTCAGTGCTCAGGCGATTCACAACTTCCGACAAGACAAACTTTCTTTCCTCCCTTTCTGACAAAACTTCGCTTTCAAGCCAACCACCTTCAAACTTAACGCAGATCGACAACATGACCTCCGGAAGAACCAAGAGAAAGCTACAGCTCACGAACGCTCTGAGAAACTCAACAACACACACATCTTGCTTCACTCAGCACCAAACCCAATGCAAGTATCCATTTATCGATCTGTATATGTGTTTAAGATATGTGCCCCTGTTTAAGGTGATTTTATTCGTTGCTGGCTCTCAAGGTTAACGGTTTGTGAATTTGCCATTCCTTGATCTTTCTTTCTTTACTTTTTGTTATTCTGTATACATGTATTCTTTGTTTAGTCTTATGTATTCGTAGTATCATCTATTAAAACCATTATATCCACGTTGGATTGTCATTGTTGCCACTTACAAACCCTAGTCACTTTAATGTTCAGATTCTGCTACATGCTTTTATATAGTATCGTTGAGTACTTTAATTAATACTCTAATACAGGGGTCTCAAACTCATTTTACCTGGGGGCCGCTGGAAGTAGACTCTGGTTCAGGCTGGGCCGCAACAAGCATTACACACAAAAAGTGTTTCAAGTATTCCAAAAAAAAGTAGCACAACTGATCCAATCTTCTCAATCTTTATTATTAACAGTTATTCAACATGAATGTTTCTTCTGAACAAGAACTGTTCCTCTGAAATATAGCCTATAGAAATTAAATCATGTAATACAAAATAATTAATGATTTTATTTTTATTTTAAATAATAGACTAATTCACAGCAAGGCCGTAACCAGGTCAAACAGAACAGTGAGCGAAATTCTAGGTCTAATTCTAGTTGGAAAATAATCTTTTTGGGACTATTTGTAAACAATTGTTGCATTAATTTGCCTCAAATAAATTATTAGTCCCGATTTTCTTTGCATGAGTGAGGGAATAAATACATAGATCCGCGATTTACTTACGGATTCCCTAGTGGTCTGGTGATAGAATTTTTGTCAACCATGTCAAAGGTTCCGGATTCTAATCTGCTCTCATATAGTTTTTCTTCATTAAAATCAAAGATGTTCATCAATGATTGTATAACAAGACAATGGACACATTTGCATTTTGTTTTGTGAATAGTCTCTCTCTCAGCAACGGCATTAAGCGATAGATTGACGCGTTCGTCTGTGTGTGAAGACTGTGTAGTGTGCACGAGCCAAAAGAGAACGTTAACCCTACATACTTTGATTTGATTGGCCATCTCAATAATTTTGACATTGACGAGCGCTGTTAGACCACATTCGTTTCAACTGTCTGATCAGCTTCGTTCGTCTGTTCCTGTCAATCACGTGGTGTCAACCAATTATACTGCACGAGGGAGGGGCGAGCCAAATTGCTCTCTCACACACACACACACACACACACAAAGGAGGCAGCAAGCGTGGCAAGCACTGCACACGCAACGATTCAGCGAAAAGGTGCTTTTCAGAGCAACGCGCGGGCCGCACTAACACTAAACTTTGATGCAAGAAGGGGGCCACAAAATATCATCCTGCTCTAATAGAACAAAGTTATTCTTCATGACCAGAATAATAATTTTTCTGATAGAAAGAATAAACTTGAGAATCGGGCGAACGGATCAGTCAATTAGAAATTAATTATTTAAAAGGTTATTCTGAACTGATCTAGCCAATACACACACACACACACTAATTTTCTATATATATTGTACAAATACATAGGTTAGGTATTTCCCCTTTGGGTGATTTGGATATTTATAATTTGATCATAAATGTTATGATTAATTATGAATAAATTGATATAAATACATTTAATTCCCTATTGATCTAATTTAATTTATTAACGTATGTAGCAGAGTAGTTACAAATGTTATGTCTTGCTAAACATTGCTCACACGCAGATGGAAGTCATCCATGCCTGGAAAGTATGAACAATGGATCTCAACTAGTAGGCGGCTAGTTGAATTGCCCAATCTCAACCTTTTTTACTTCAATCATTGTCCACAACAATATTTGTTGCGCAGGAAACCTCAGGAAAGTTATCCAATGTTCATAGTTCCATTAGCAGGGAAAAAAAGCTAATTTACTAACCTGTCAACCACAACAATGCAGGACTCACCAGGTAATGACTTAATATTGCTGAGCATCCTCCTGTATTTGGGCTGCATCAGTGTAGCATCTGTGTTTTCTAGAATACATAGAATAGATTTAGCAAAAAGAATAAAGTCACCAGTTTAAGAGTTTAAATTGTAATTTTGTAGAGTTGGCTTACGTTTTCCCTTCATTTGCTTTGGATTCCTAAATACAAAGCGATCTAAGAATCGGATAAGTGTGAAGTCCTGAAGCGGATCCCCTGTGTACAGAATGAACTCTCCCTGGGGGGGCAAATTAATGATGTATTCAACTACTATACACTAACGTTTAAATTATTCATTTGATTCAGTGCATATATTGTGAACATACCGGTACATGTTTTTTACAATGTACTTATATTTTAAAAACTACATGCATGTAACATGCAATGTAAAAGTAGCGCAGTTGAATGGAAAAAAGTTCTGTACGAATGGCCTCTAAGGCCCGTTTACAACAAGATAAATGTTCTGTATGATAAACATTTTAACTTAACTAACTGTTCAGAACATTTGCATGCAGTAAATGTAAAAAAAAAATGTATGAAGAGGGGTTTTAATCTCGTAACTGTCACACTGCAAAAAAACTGGCCAACCAATAAAATTCACACTTTTGGTCATGTGCCTGGAGCCGCTGCTGCAACAACACTATGGACTTGGTGGCACTCACAAACAAACTATTTTGCCAAAAGACAGTGAATAGCAGAGAAAGAATCTGAAACAGGCCCTCTTATCTCTGTACACTCTTAAAATGAAAAGATGTTTGTTGGCATCTATCACCGTGTCTACATTGGACATGAGTAACGCGACAGACAACAGAACCCATTAAAATCAGTGATGCGGTCTAGACCGGATGCAGCGAGGTGGAGCATGTTACTACATTTTGATGAAAGATTACAAAAGACAAACTTTTTTTCCCATGTGCTGGTAAAACATTCACAATAAGAACAGGAGTGTGTACCAAGACAGGGAATAGGGAGCATTTTAATCTCAGGGCGACTTCAAACAAGAGAAAATTGTTACCTGCAATAAAGTCTTAGCAAAAAGAGCCACGGAGGGATGGAAATGAAGAGAGAGCTGAAAGAGAGAGCATGACATCAGAGCACAAATCACAGTAATAATGAGACAATTGGAAAGACGGTATTAAATTTTGGTACCTTCTGCAGTTCCCAGAGGGCCGTGTGATCAGCCCCGCAGTACAAAGGGTTTCTGTTCATGGGGTCATACAACACCTTATTTATACCACCTGAAGACAAGAGGGGTTTTCAATAAATAAAAAGGCTCATTAAAGAACAAATGGCATGTGGAGGTAAATTTACGAAATTCATTTTTAATGGGAGAGACACGGCAGGTGTGCCAAGCTTGTTCACAAGAATCCTGCGGCTTTGTGCACAACTGCTATCGCAGATCTTACAGCAGAAAGAAATTATTATAATAAAGCATTTTCTTCCCATAGAGAATACACACTTTATAAATAAAGCATACTATATTTACTGGTATTAATATACTAAGTACATATTGCGTGTAACAAGGACACCGTAAACTAAAGAGTTACCAAATATCTATTAAAAGATGTGGGGTCCCTGTCTCCGACAGCACAGACAGGACAGGCTAAAACGTTGGTGACATTCAATCTTGTGTGAACAAACACGCATGCAAACACAATGGTCAAATATTGTGTCACGTTCATATATTGTACGACAAGTCAATAAAGTAATTATTGTGATTAACCCTCAACAATGCGAGTATAAACACTAGGTTAAAAAAGAAAATGTTTACACAAAAAAAGAAAATGTCTTTAATTAGCTAATGGCTAGTAAATTGTACGATTTCACTCACCTGTGATTGAGTTAAAGGTAAAAAAAGCACATTTCATTAACTGCTGAGCTTTAAACACAGTCACTTGGGTGAGAGCGCCCTCTGTCGCTTTGTCTGTATTGTCATGAAAAAATATCCTTTGCATGCGATTTTGAGTTCTCTTTCATGTCTTGCACTTGAATGGACAATTTCATACAAATTGCCAAAATGCCCACCTTTGTGAGTATACTAGTGATTAGAAGTCAGTCATGTCAAGTGAACGTAAACAGTTGAGAAGGAAAACACGTGTATCAGTATATTGGACCCGTACATTTGGTCTTAAAGCGACAGCAACCTAATTTCCCTTTCAGTCGGTCACGTTCGACGTACGTCGGAACTGACCGACGAATTGGGATCTGATCTCAGAGACCAATCTACTTCGAGTGTATTAAAAACGAGCCAATGGAGATTGGCATGCGATCCACGTATTCCACACACCGCCCCGCAGCGCGGGTATAAATAAGGAATTGGAATGCTTGATCATTGCTTTCTACTTCGGAGCCGAACAGTGAATGCTTCCTGTTTCTACGAAGAGTGTTTTCAAGACGAGTCTCGTGAGAGGATCTACTGCTTCCAGTGCGGGTGTGACGGCGCGTCAGCGAGTGCCGCTTCAGACGGAGATCAGCTGTTGGTTCGCTGGGCGTTTTCCATTCTGAGTGCACACACAGGCTTGCACCTTTGTACTGTGTGGTGCCGCGGTCATCTCCCTGAGTGCTTCAGCACATAAGAGAGCAATTTTTCCTTTCTAAAAGAGCAACACGGTTTGACCCTGCATCTTTTTCAAGATGTCATTCAAACCGTGTGTTTCTGGATGCGGTCGATATCTGTCCCCAGCTGACGGTCACGTTCGTTGTCTCACGTGTTTGGGCGTTCAGCACGCTGAGGCTGCGTTCGTGAATGACTCATGTTCCCATTGCGGGACCATGACCATCGCAGTTTTACGGTCCAGACTCCATTACCTCTAAAGAGGCGGAGCACCATTGCGCATCCCCCGAACTAGTGGTCCTCCCGCTGCAAAGCAGAGGGCTGCTACTTTGGCTGATGGCCTTGGTGGGGACCTGAGGGTTACTGTGAGGGCTTTCATGACGGATCAAATGGCTCCTCGGGCCCCTCCCCCCTCCGCTGCGCCGGTGGAGCTTCCAGAAGAGCGCGCTGGCCTCCTCCGGGAGGTCCCAGGCGTTTCTTTTGGGGCTCCGGCTGAAGACATGCTGTCGATTGCAGCATCGGGGGACGAGCTAATGGGCTCTGAGGATGAAGATTCGGCTGCGCTGCCCCCTTCGGGTGTGACAGCGTTGCCCGAGTCCGACCCAGAGCTTACGGCTATGCTTTCCCGGGCCGCCGCGAGTGTCGGGCTCGAGTGGAACCCTTCACCGTGTCCCGAACCCTCGCGGTTGGACGATTGGTTTCTCGGGACGGCCCGTGCTGGTTCTCAGCGCCCCGCCCCGGTTCCTTTCTTCCCGGAAGTGCATCAGGAGATCACGAAATCGTGGGTAGTGCCTTACAACGCTCGCTCACGGTCGACTGACTCATCCGTTCTCACTACCCTCGATGGTGGTGCGGCTAAGGGCTACGTGGGAATCCCCCCAGTCGAGCGGTCTGTGGCGATGCAGCTGTGTCCCAAGACCGCTGCGGACTGGCGGGGTGCCCCGCGTCTCCCCTCCCGGGCGTGTAAGTTCTCGTCCGGTCTCACGGGCAGGGCTTACACCGCCTGCGGGGAAGCCGCATCATCTCTGCATGCCATGGCG
The DNA here is from genome assembly GCA_033150135.1 of Gobio occitaniae. NCBI lineage: Eukaryota > Metazoa > Chordata > Actinopteri > Cypriniformes > Gobionidae > Gobio > Gobio occitaniae. The sequence goes on from JARQWZ010003064.1 coordinate 7,999, forward strand.
CTCCTGCAGGTTCACCAGGCCAAAGCGCTAAAGGAATTGCACGAGGGTAGTTCCGACCAGGGCGTTATGCAGGAACTGCGTGCGGCGACTGACCTCGCTCTCCGGGTGACGAAAGTCACTGCACGCTCCCTGGGTCGGGCGATGTCCACACTAGTGGTCCAGGAACGCCACCTGTGGCTAAACCTGGCAGACATGCGTGATTCCGACAAGGTCCGGTTTCTCAACGCCCCTGTCTGTCAGGCCGTCCTCTTCGGCGACGCCATCGAGAGCTTCGCCCAGCAGTTCTCGGTGGCCCAGAAGCAGACGGAGGCCATCAAAAACATCCTGCCCCGACGACCCGCTGCTGCCTCCACCCAGTCGTCGTCGGCAGCACCTCCGCCTGCTCGTCGCCGAGGGCGTCCCCCTGCGTCCGCCTCCGCCCCTGCGAAACCCAAGCAGCAGCCTCCACCGGGAAAGCAGGGTACCGGACGTAAGGGAGGCGCCCAACCCGCTCAGGGCCCCGCTAAACCAGCCGGCAAGCGCAAGGGGAAGCGGCCCTGAGACGGGCAGCCCAGGGAAGACGGGAGCTGCTCTGAGGGAGATGGTGTCCGCATCCTTCTCCCACCCCCCGGAGGAGGACCGGGGGGCTCTGACTGGTGTAACATCTCTGCCGCTGGCTCTCCGGAGTCCAGCGGTACCCACATTTTCAATAAAAGAGCAGTTTCTATTTTCCCTGGGCCCCAAGAGGGCCAGGTTGGCAGTGCGCGACGCCCCCGGGCCTTGCCACTCCTTTCCTCCCCTCTCCCCCTCGCCAGGGGGCAGCAGTGTGGGCACCGAGAACGCCCCCGGGCCTTCTCACCCACACTGTGCCCCACCCTGGAATATTCAGACAACACTCCGGGCCGCCTCCGGGCCTCCCGAGGCGGGTCTGTCTATTCCACTTCGCTGCGCCACCCCGGGTACGTCTGTGGTGCCGTTGGTCCCGCTTGTACGGTCTCTGGGGGCTTGGCTTCAGCTCCCCAGGCCGTCTCGCTGGCTCATCCGTACCATCAGACTCGGCTACGCGATTCAGTTCGCTCGCCGGCCTCCCAAGTACAGGGGCATCCTCTTCACCTCCGTGCGGAGCAGCGATGCCCAGGTCTTGCGGTCAGAGATCGATGTCCTACTGGCGAAGGACGCGGTCGAGCCGATATGAAGGCGGGGTTCTACAGCCCCTACTTCATTGTACCCAAGAAAGGGGGTGGGTTACGGCCAATCTTGGACCTGCGTATCCTGAATCGGGCCCTGCACAAGCTCCCGTTCCGGATGCTAACGCAGAAACGCATTTTCGAATGCATCCCTCCCCAAGATTGGTTCACAGCGATCGACCTGAAGGACGCGTACTTTCATGTCTCTATCCTTCCTCGACACAGACCGTTCCTACGTTTTGCGTTCGAGGGGAAGGCATATCAGTACAAAGTCTTGCCCTTCGGGCTGTCCCTGTCGCCTCGCGTCTTCACGAAAGTCGCAGAGGCAGCCGTTGTTCCGCTCAGAGAACGCGGCGTTCGCATCCTCAACTATCTCGACGACTGGCTTATACTCGCCCAGTCTCGGGAGCAACGGTGCGAACACAGGGACATGGTGCTCAGTCACCTCAGCCTGTTGGGCCTTCGGGTCAACCGAGAGAAGAGCAAACTCTGTCCCACGCAGAGGATCTCTTATCTCGGTATGGAGCTGGATTCGGTCAGCCAGACTGCGCGCCTCACGGAAGAGCGGGTCCGGTCGGTGTTGAACTGCTTGAATTCGTTCAAGAACAGGACAGCGGTCCCACTGAAATTTTTTCAGAGGCTCCTGGGGCATATGGCATCTGCAGCCGCGGTAACGCCGCTCGGATTGCTTCATATGAGACCGCTTCAACACTGGCTCCATGGCCGAGTCCCGAGGTGGGCGTGGCAGAGCGGCCAGTACCGGGTCCCAGTGACTCCTTACTGCCGCCAAACTTTCAGCCCATGGTCCGACGCTTCGTTTCTCCGGGCCGGGGTGCCCTTAGAACAAGTGTCCAGGCATGCGGTGCTCTTCACGGATGCCTCCTCCACGGGCTGGGGGGCCACGTACAACGGGCATGCAGTTTCAGGTCTGTGGACGGGACCTCAATTGCATTGGCATATCAATTGCCTCGAGTTGTTAGCGGTACACTTGGCACTGCGCCGCCTCAAGGGGCCGCTACGTGGCAAGCATGTACTGGTCCGTACGGACAGCACTGCGGCCGTTGGGTACATCAACCGTCAGGGTGGTCTACGCTCCCGTTGCATGTTCTAACTCGCCCGCCACCTCCTCCTTTGGAGTCAGAAGCATCTGAGGTCGCTTCATGCCATTCACATCCCAGGTGCGCTGAACCAGACAGCCGACAAGCTCTCTCGCCAGTCGACACCTCCGGGGGAGTGGCGACTCCATCCCCAGGCGGTCCAACTGATATGGGACCTCTTTGGAGCCGCACAGGTAGACCTGTTTGCCTCTCTGGACTCGACCCATTGCCAGTGGTACTATTCCCTGACCGGGGGCACCCTCGGCACGGATGCACTGGTGCACAGCTGGCCCCGGGACCTGCGCAAATATGCGTTTCCCCCAGTGAGCCTTCTTGCACAGACCCTGTGCAAGGTCAGGGAGGACGAGGAGCAGGTCTTGTTTGTTGCGCCCTACTGGCCCAACCGGACCTGGTTCCCAGAACTAACTCTCCTCGCGACAGCCCCTCCTTGGCTGATCCCCCTGAGGAGGGACCTTCTTTCTCAGGGACGGGGCACTCTATGGCACCCGCGTCCAGACCTCTGGAAACTCCATATCTGGTCCCTGGACGGGACGCGGAGGTTCTAGGTGGTCTACCACAGGCAGTGGTGGACACCATCTCTTCTGCTAGAGCCCCCTCTACAAGGCGCCTCTACGCTTTGAAGTGGAACCTGTTCGTTGAATGGTGCTCTTCCCACCGGGAAGACCCCCGAAGGTGTTCGGTTAGTGTCGTGCTTTCTTTCCTGCAAGATGGGCTGGAGCGAAGGCTGTCTCCCTCCACCCTCAAAGTGTACGTCGCAGCAATAGCGGCGTATAACGACGCAGTCGAAGGTAAGTCCGTAGGAAAGCACTACTTAATCGTCAGGTTCCTCAGAGGTGCGAGGAGGCTAAAACCTCCTCGTCCAAACTCGTTACCCTCTTGGGACTTAGCTCTAGTGCTCAGAGCACTTCAGAGCCCTCCCTTTGAGCCTTTGCAGTCTGTGGAGCTCAAATCCTGTCAATGAAGACAGTGCTTCTGACGGCATTGGCCTCCATCAAGAGGGTAGGGGACCTGCATGCACTTTCGGTCAACGAATCGTGCCTAGAATTCGAGCCGGCCAACTCACGTTGTCCTGAGACCCCGGCCTGGATACGTGCCCAAGGTTCCTACCACTCCCTTCCGGGACCAGGTAGTGAACCTGCAAGCGCTGCCCTCGGAGGAGGCAGACCCAGCCCAGGCTTTGTTATGTCCCGTCCGCGCTCTCCGCGCTTACGTCGACCGGACTCAAAGCTTTCGGACCTCAGAGCAACTCTTCGTCTGTTATGGAGGCCAGCAGAAGGGAAAGGCTGTCTCCAAGCAGAGGTTGGCCCACTGGATAGTGGATGCTATCGTCTTGGCTTACCAGTCCCACGACGTGCCTTGCCCGTTCGGGTTGCGAGCACACTCAACAAGGAGTGTTGCTTCTTCCTGGGCGCTGGCTCAAGGCGCCTCGCTGACAGATATTTGTAGAGCTGCGGGCTGGGCAACACCTAACACGTTCGCTAGATTCTATAGCCTCCGTGTAGAGCCGGTATCTTCCCGCATCCTCGCCCCCAGTGGCCAGTAGCGCTAAGTGCCTGTTCTAAGTGTCGGCTTGCAACGCCACTCCCGCCCTCTGGGCCGGATACTATTTTCTTCAGTTGTGTTCCCCGGAAACGGCTAACCCTGTCGAGCTCCTCCGTCACCCCTGCGGTGCCAGACGTTGCGGCCGTCTGACGCCAGGCCTGCACCCGTATGCTTGTGAACGTGTGTGTAGGCTGGGTTCCATTTGTAGCGGTCCCCTCACGGCTACCCCATATGTGTATTCTTCCACGGTACCAGCTACCCTACTCGGCTAGCCCCGTGTCTTTCCCTTGACAGAGCCCGCTCTGTCGTCTCTGGGCGTGTTCTTTCACCCCTGGGACCAGGCTGGAACCACCCCAGAGACTGCCATATGTTGCACTACCCTGCCAGGTTAGTCCTTATGTGTATTCTGCCACCTAGCCTTCTACTGAAGGACGTGGCTCCACAGCGTACCATCTCCCGAGACGGGCACACTTTCCCAGCGTTATCCAATAGTCACACTGGGTGGGTCTTGCAGAAACAGCAGTGACTGACCTCCCTGCTTGGAGCCCTGACTTCCGTACCATCTAAGACGGTCCAGTGCGCTCAAGCAGGACGCTGGAAGGGCCAGCGCCCTGGCGTTTTGGTAGGGATCCCAATTCGTCGGTCAGTTCCGACGTACGTCGAACGTGACCGACTGAAAGGGAACGTCTCGGTTACGTATGTAACCCTCGTTCCCTGAAGGAGGGAACGGAGACGTACGTCCCGTCGCCAGGTGCTGTGCTTCCGCTAGGGGGCCGAGTCACTAGTTCGGCTCCTCAGCAGAAAAAAGCAATGATCAAGCATTCCAATTCCTTATTTATACCCGCGCTGCGGGGCGGTGCGTGGAATGCGTGGATCGCATGCCAATCTCCATTGGCTCGTTTTTAATACACTCGAAGTAGATTGGTCTCTGAGATCAGATCCTAATTCGTCGGTCAGTTCCGACGTACGTCTCCGTTCCCTCCTTCAGGGAACGAGGGTTACATACGTAACCGAGACGTTTCTGCTGCTGTGTATATTAATATATTGAATATGAATCAAACAATGAAAGACTCGCTGCAAAAAAATTAATCACTCACTGCTTTGAATAACTTTTGTAACTTTAACCCTCTCGAGTCGGCGGTCACGCCGGCGAGATTGGCTTGCTTTCGTGCCAAAGAGACTCAAATAACTGTCGTTTTTTAACATTCAGGCAAGTGTTATACATCATTATAATCTGTTAAGTTTCTATTTTTGTTTTGTTTTTAGTACAGTCACTACAAATTGTAGTGCTTTTTGCAAAATAAAGAAATCAAACATGATGCGCGATCTGCAGCCTCTCTGTCAAAGACGTTCATTCAGATAGTCTTCAGAAAATGACCTCTAGCTTAGTGAATACTTGTCTTACAAACATGAGACATGTCTAAAGAAACGCTGAAATGTCAGGTTTTAAACACTGTAACCCAAATCAAAAACAAATATTCTGTGTTTATGTAATCCGTTTGAAAGCAGAGCGATGTTAGTCGTTCCTGAGCGGCTCATTATACACTAATGCGCCCACGGCCACGAAGCACGCGCTCTATTGAGATTCAAATACTGAGGCGATGCCCACACACACATCAACTCAAACAAACATCGTGCACGAGGGCGCACTGAAGCTTTCTTTGTTTAAATTAGCTCAAAATTACTGTCAGATGTAAGTAATTACCTTGACAAACTATACATCATTTAAAAGATCTAAGACTCAAGCTTCCATTTTTGACCTCTTTTTTATTCTCAAAGACATATAGTGACCGTAATTTGTTAATATGTGTCAGGAGTTATGAATATGAAAACCGTCGGTACCTTCTAAAGATTGTAATATGAAAAAACAGCTGCTCTCATTCATAAAAAAACTCTTCATACTGGCAGCCGGAGGGCGCTCCGTGCTCATGTAGTCCATATATAGCACGCATGAAGAAGATACCATGTGACATTGACATAAACAGCTTCCAGAAATCGCTCTAACATGCAGGCAGACAGGTTTGAAGATAATAAACACACAATCGCGACAATATATGGCGTATCTGTTTTATTTATACCATGTTGGGTGTTTTCATAATAGATTATATTTATAATGCAATGCTACTCGAGCTTTTATAATTATGCAGAATATTGTAAAATATATTTTCTGTCTGATTTTTTGATCCAAAGCCAAGTGAAATCACATAAGGTTATTTAAAACATTTGACTTGTGATATAAAGTCAGTTTGGAGTAAAAACATGGTTTTAATCTCATTAGCTAATCATCTCATTTGTGTTGTAATAAATCATAAATTATAGTTTAATAAAGCATAAATTGTTGTGGCAGAGAATATAGATTATTTTAAGTTATCTGGTCTACCTTTATGAAGCAACTCTGCACTGTGCCCAAGCAGAATTTCCCCTTGGGGACAATAAAGTTAACTAACTAACTAAGCAAAAACTCACTTCATTTTGACCCCTCTCAAAAATACAAGCATGTACATACATGTTGCTCACATATTATGGTAGCCCAGTTTGTGCTGAATACAGTGTAATTACACTTTTGCCATTAATATGTTTATAAGCAACTGAAAAAAAAACACAAATGTCAGAGTATGTCAAAACTTCTAAAGGGCCCCAAAACAGCTCAGACTCCTAGGGGTTAATAAGGATTGATCTATTTAATTTATACAGTGAAGACTAAGCAGTGTTATTTTATATTGTATTACTTTTTTTAAATGACTGTACCTAATCTGTGTCTAACTTTTGTTAGATCTACTTGAAAAACCTGAAGTTTATTAAATCTGTATCTTTGTTCTATTGTATTTATTTGGACCATTGCTTTGTAGTTTGATTACTTGTTCTTATTTTATTACAGACAGTTTACTCAGTTAACATCGATTTTTTTTCTTCATTTGCATTGTTCTTGCATTCCATGTAAAAAGTCTGGCGAGTAAAATACATTTACTAGCCAGTGGCAACTCAAGCTTCAGTGTCCATAGAGTGTTGCAAGGCTCACCTTCCAAATTTTGATGATGTACCCATGAGGCAGTGGGCTTCGTCTGGCATTGTTTCACGCTGTGTTTTTGGTCATCCTTGTCAGGATCCACAGGAGACACCTCAGCAATGTCATCATCATCGATATCCTCTTCGAGATCCTGATACACCTCATCCTCATCATTATCCTGCAGAAAGACCTTTTTTAGAAGCAGCAAGAAACTAAACCAGAGCCTGACCCCTGGGGGAACCCTCCAAAATGAGAAAATAAGAATTAACACTGATGGTTTTTGTGAGGAAACAGCTCATCACTTAAACAACTGTCCACTAATCTTCAACATATTTTCATTGGTTACAGGCTTTGTGATGGGTTAATTTTTATGCTATCCACAAAGTGATTGACTGTAGTATAATTCTAAAAGTGATTCAACGACACCAAAGCTATAATGTGATTGTTCTACAAGGCACACATGTATTCGAGTTGATCGTCATACTTTCTCCAGTGGTAAGAGCAGGTCATACATGAGAGGTTGGGATCTCCTCATATATTAATAAAATCTCTGACGAAACACTACACTGTAGATTGTTAGGGTATGTGTAGACTTACCCCCTCTTCCTGTAGCAGTAACTTGAGGCCTGGCTTTTCCTTCATCACCTCTGACACAAGGAATAGTGCACCACATATAAAGGCAGGGGTCTGCTCACAGCTGACCTGAAGTAACCTTTTCACAAATGCCTTCACCCGTCTGAGCACGATGTCAGCTTTTAGAGACTTATACAAGAGGTTGAGAAACATACTCTTTCTTGAGCATGACAATAATCCTGGGTCCAGCAATTTCCTGTGGATAGCAAATCAATGGAGACATGAACCATAATGCTCTCTGTGCCAATTTACCAATGACATGCACATAAAACAGTTTCTGAAGAGTTTTTAAATTAATTCAAGACTTTATAACTTTTGAATACCTGCACAAAAATAATACCATGTGTCCATAGCAAACTATCAAAAGTAATGAATCTCATATTCTTTTACTTAAACATGCGGCGGCTCACATTCAAAAGCAAAAGAGGGTAACAGCAAGTTTAAAATAAAATACTCAATACACACTTGTATTGAAGTTGGTCTATGCACTAATATATAAATTAATATCTGAAAATGAGAGGTTTAACAGATATTGAATTTTGCTTAATAATGCATTTAAAGAAAGGCAATAAAAAGACTGCCGAACCGATATTAGTAAAATCCATATTTTTCATACTGTGATGTTCATCCGAGAGTAAAAAAATTAAGGTGTTGGTTGTTGATTAGATTTTGAGATGTGGGTGTTGCACTCAAAAATTGAGGCAGATGAACATGAGCTAACAGTTTATGCAGACTAAATGATTGGAAAAGTGTTTCTGAAATCTTGCTCATTTTAGGTAAAATATACTGCAATGACAATATGTGCAGTTCCTTCTCTCTTTTATATGGTATAATCGCAATTGTTCTTGCAATAAAGCAAGATTAATTCAGACTCGGACTAACAAACTATTTATATAGAATAATTTTTGATGGCACATTTTGGAGGTTGTCCGTTACAAATCACCATCATTTTAACCCAATGTGTCACAGATGAAAAAGGCATATTATATATATATATATATATATATATATATATATATATATATATATATATATATATATATATATATATATATATATATATATATATATATATATATATATATATATATATATATATATAGAGTTAAAAAGCCATGAAGGTGAATACAATTTTTGTTTTTCGGCCAAATATTTCTTTCCTATTCCCAGTATCATCTTTTAAACAATTTCATATTTGTATATTTAAATGTTTTGTTCTGTATTTCTTTGCAACATTACAACTTTGAATTTGTAGGGATGTCAAAAGTACAGCCACCAAGTCAATATTACAATAAGAATCATTTTATATCAGTAATGTCTTTCTGCAGTACCAGCTCCATTTGGAGACTTTGCATTCCCCTGTAAGAGTGTTTTCCCTTACAAATCTTACAAAGGCATCTTTTATGCTGTTTGGAACGCATAACATGCTCTTTACACACAAATCACTGACCGACAGGTGGATTCTCTCAAAAAAATGCTCACACTCTCTCAAGAGCACTCATGGCATCAATGTTCAATAGCCAATTTTTTTTTACCTTTGGTATCAGTTTTTAAATGGGATTGGTACCAACTACTGATATGTTGGTATACATAAAACAGGTTTGAAGTAAGTGCACCTACTAACTCATTCAGTTAACTTTTTTTGTCATTCATCAGAAAAATTATGGGTATTGGTTTACCTGTAGAGTGCTACATAATAGCGATCTGAAATGGTCTGCTGGGAGTTCATGACCTGAAAGAGCAGCATAAGGGCTTGGACAGCAGTGTTAAATTTGACGACGTGCACCACTTTAAAAAGCGTGTCCAACTGCTTGGACACATTGTCATCCTCAATCTTCGCGTAGGGATACGCTCTGTTCACTCCGCTTAGCAGAGCGCTGAGCATTTTAGACTCTATATCCTTCTTCTTAACACATGCATTGAAAAACGTGAAGTAGATGGTGATGAGTCTAGCAGCAAGGTCTGCTTCCTCGTGGCTCAGAATCACTTGGTTTAGGAAGCATGCAGCATAGTACTGAGCTTTTGCACTGATGTTGGATCTGAACATTAGGCGCTCAACCTCGCAGCACACCACTGTCTTCATGTTGGGGTGTTTGTGAATCACTGTTTCAAGCAGGTGCGAGGCTTTGGAGGCAATTTTGTATTCAGGATCCCCCAATTTGTTGGCGATCTGCACAAGAAGAACTTTCTCCTGCTCTGGCTGGTTGCAAAGCAGCTCGTAAGCAGTGACAAGTGATCGCATTTTGGTGGTCTGGACCGTATCGTGAGCCAATGTGTCCAGGGAGATGGCAAAATCTGTTATCTGAAGTTTTAGCTGGTGCTCAAAGTACCAGAGGATGAGCCTGCGGTCCCGGCGTCCCTATTGCCACTGGCTTTTTCCTCCAACTGCTCAAAAGGATGTTGGGAGAAAGTCCGAAGCTTGCGGTTTTTTGGGAGAAGGTCACTAAGCAGCAGCTCCTTAAGGGTATCCAAAGCCATAAGCCCTTGTCTGCGACTTCCTTTCTTTTTCACCAGGGACACAAGGTTCTCAATGTGCTCGAGACTGTGAATTGGAGCATCCTGAATTAATACAGTCATAGCTGCCATCCTATCGGTCAGAGTTCCTGTGGACACTACACTCTTCATCCAGGCTGAGTTAGCACCTTTCTGGAAGTTCTTCTTGCTTTTGTAGAGGGCACTTTCATTCTCAAAAAGTTTCTGAGCCAAAGCCTTGTACTGAATAACCAGTGACTCACTCTGAGCTACAGACGTGCTTTCTGATGTGTACTCCATATCAAACCACTTACCACCAGGCTTGAGAAGCAGAGTCTGTCGTGGATAAAACTCAAACAAGCTTGTGTTTTTTTGATTGGCTTTCTTTCCAGTAGCAGGGCCAAGTTTTGTAGATTTTACAGGGGGTTGTTTTAATTTTTCTTTTGAGGGTTTAACAGATTGTTTCACATCAGGCTTTGAATCCTCTTTCATGTTGGAGCTTTTTGCCTTTTTCCCCTCTTTTTTGCTTGGCTCCGAGGAGGTTTCATCCTGTCCATCTTTAATGATTTGTTGGTCTGCATAAGCACGGATGCCCAGCTTTGTTATGAAATCTTCCAGCTCTCCCTTCTCCAGATCATCAATTGCATTTTTCTTTCCACCATTGAGGAGCTCCTTAGAGTCGCTGATGCCGGCCAGCATGACATAATCTCCCTGTGATGATAAAACAACATGATTTACCGGATAAACATTAAACATAACACCACATTCTTGATTACATGTGGGAAATAAGGGGTTGAGAGAAAAAAAATATATAACTGAAAAACGCCGAATTGGGCACAGCCCTAGAAAATATATTTATATTACAAATTTGAATGTTAGGTGCGACTAATCGCAATTAATTACAAAAAAAAATTTGAATGACAGCACTAAATTAAATATTTGCTTAGTTATCACCAAAGCTCGCTCTATTATGCTGTAGATCATTAAACGAGACAATGTATATCTATACACGCATCTACAAATGCACATCTTACTGTGCATTCACAGAGCGGCGCAGCGCATCTTGGACAATTTGGGCGTCGAGGAGAGTTGAAATTAGGTCAACTTTATGGTAATGAGCTATGATGCGGTTCTGTGGTTTTTTTACTTTCACATTTAAGTGATTTCATGAGGTTAACTTATACGGTTATACCCTACTTGTGGTCAGTCAGCACAAATGCAGATTAACATGATTGTTTGCTTTGGCCCCTTTAAATAAAGTTTAAAAAAAGACCAAGCATTTGATCTACATCAGCGTGTCCACAAATCTTTCTCAGGTGTCGTTGGCGGGGCAGCCAGAGCGAATTTAGATGCTCTTGCCGAAGGCGGTGTGAACGGACATTTAGCATGAATGAGAGTTTTACTTATCTATGCTTCTAGCTGCTGCTCTGTGGTAGTTACTAGATCTTACAAATCCTTTAGGTTTATTCATGAATATTTAAAGCAGATTATTTTATTGTTTAATTTTTATGATTTTATTGTTAAATAGATGTATAATTTTAAGGTTGTTATTAAACCACTGATCAATGTGCAGCATTAATGTTCCGCTGATTGTAGACACTTTATGCCCTTCTACACTCCTGTGATATCTAGATTGATCAATCTTGTTCAAATAATTTCTGGCCTCAGTTTTGTAGTGTTAGAGCATGCGTCTAAAGAGTGTTTCCATCTTGGAAGGTAAAAGAATGATTGAGTTTACAAAAGAAAGTGGTGAGAATCGGAATAAAATAGCTTTCTTTTCCTACCCAAGACTTAAATTCAGTACTGAATTATCAATGACATCCATATTAGATTATATATTAAATTTGCATTTAAAAAAAGCACTGGAACAGTGATTTTATTCTGATAAATTGTCCAAGTAATTTTGGCTTTTCAAAGAAATAAAATCATAGAGAAAAAGAAAAGAAACGGTTATCAACTATAGTTTTCTGTAGCTTAGTTCTGTTCTCTAACAAAACAAAAATGATTTTATATATATATATATATATATATATATATATATATATATATATATATATATATATATATATATATATATATATATATACACACATACATATACATACACATACATACATACATAAGAAAAATATAAAACATGAACATTTTTCATATGAAGACATTAATATAAACTAATTCTCTCTCTAGTCTTGTACAGTCTTTTTTCATAACGTTATAAATGTGTGACAGAAAAGCCCTGAAATGTCACTTTACGATTAACCCCATGTAGAGTTTCTTTTTCCCCCCCTTACGTTTATCATATAACGTTAGATCGGTCATATAAAACATTTTTAGTACGAAGCTTTGAAATATTAAATGAAAAAGGAAATAAACTCTTTTTCTGACTTTTTTTCAGGAATCTATATTAGAAGACATACTAGTGTTCGCAGTTTGTTCCTTCAGTGTGCTCGTGTTTTATTCTGACACGTGGTTTGGAAACTAAAAGCTCACCTTTGTCCCGCCCAAACGCAATACATCCTCCAGTATGAACTCTTCCTCATTATTGTCATCCTCGTTGTGATCGCAGTCTCCATCATCAAATTCCTCGTCATTTTGCGTGTCCACGCTGTTTCTGCCCTTCTTGTGCTCCTCCATGATGCTCTGATGTACGTTTCCGCATGGACTCACAGAAACACGTGTGCACACGATCTACAAGTAAAGTCCCTCAAAATAAAAGCCTCTACTACGGCAAGGGCTGTTGGACTGTTGCTGCTGTTTCTTCGCTGGGTTTTACTAGCCGTTGCAAACGAGCTGAATAGGTGCTTACTGCCACCTACTGTGCTAGAGTGTGGATGGAATCAAGAATTGCATCATATTTATTTCTAAATTCCACTGACACTGCATTCATTAATCAAGACAGAATTCTTGTGTTTATTGAAAAAAGTGACTGACTATTTAAGATTAAGGTCTACATATGGTGAATCTGCAGCTTTAAAGGGATAGTTCTGTCAGTTCACCCCAAAATTATGTCATCATTTACTCTGCCTGTGTGAATTTCTTACTTCTGTTGAACACAAAAGAATAAAGATTGTTGGGAACCAGACAGTTGACGGTAGCCATTGACATAACATTTCAGTTGTATTTTCATCGTTTCAACAAAAGTGATTTAAAATCAACAACATTGATTGAATATTACCAAAGATTATTTTTGTTACTTTCAATATTTCTTCAACATCAGTGATGTAGAATCAATAATAGTGTTGTTGATCCATTAGCATTACCATTGATTCTTTTGTTCACCGTTGTTTAAAACATTAAATGTGGGTGCAAACGTGATATTCAACTAACATCACTTCATAGCCTAATGTTGATTCAATGTTATTATCATTCAATGAAAAAACTGGAAAACACGTTGTCCAATTTACTTAATCGTATTATTTGTGATCTACGCAACAAATTTGTGTTTCTCTTCTAAACATGATTTCATTGCTTTCGATTAATGTAATTCTCTAAAATGTGCAATCTACTAGATTAAATTATTTGGGGTGAATGTGAACCAATTAAGTACTCGAAAATGATTTTTGCTGAAACTGTAGTTCCCAGCATGCTTTGCTTGGGACTTGACGACTAGAGTAAAATTGTTGAAATTAAGTGTTATTTTATGTGTTTTTGGGCAAAATGAGAAAAAGGGGGAGACTTTATATTGTTTAGTGTTTAATTTTTAATTATGTTGGAATTATTCGAACCATTTAAATTACACTGGGTTACCATAGTGGAGAAGAGCGGAGCGATTACTTAGGCTGTGGACTGACACAGCACATGTCATTAATGAGCATTTCACACTTAGCACATATATTGCTGGCAAATATAATAAAAGCTACTGAGTAGGCTACTGCATAATAGTTCAGTCAAGTGACAACAAAAATATACAAAAATAAACATGTGTTTTGATTAAAGAGGAAGGGTCTCAAGCCCCCGTGTGCACCACGTTAGGGAGCCATATTAAAATCATTGTGAGACTACTCAATTCGGTTACTTAAAAATTACTTAATTCCATTATGTTGAAATTATGTGAACAAATTATGTTTGTTTAACTTAATTGATTCATGTGGAACCGATGTACATGATTAAATCATGTAAATCCAACACACCATTTTTTTCAGTGTTGATTTGTGGTTGAAATCTAAACATTGCTTCAACATTAACTGAGGGTGCAAAAGTGATACTGAAGCAACATCACTTTGTAACGAAAAATGCATTTTTAATATTATTATTATTATTTTAATAATAAACATACTTCTGATAACATTTGAAAATGGATATTTAGTTGTCTTGTGTACATCTGCTATACTATACAAAGCGTTGATTGCTTGTGCCGTTTTTGCAGCATTGGTGTGTGAGAGACCATGATAATGACGTATGAGCAACACAAGTGTTATTTTTGGTAATGCCACTTTCCCCTCAGAGTCTCTGATAATTCCCTGTTCATCTGGCTGACAGCCTTTTGAGGCCCAATATTTTAAGCCAGCCTCAGTTGGTTGGCTCTGCAGTATTTTGAAATCAAAATCAGATAAATTAGTCACATGCGCCATCATAGCAACCACTCCCAATTCTATTACCTTTATGCTTGTTTTTTTTAGCAGCCTCCTTTGCAGCTGGGTCAGCCAATTGGTTACCTCTTACTTCCTCTGAATCTCCTGCTGCGTGCCCCCTCACCTTGACTATGGCCACTTTGCTCGGTAACTGCACCGCATTGATTAAATCTCCTATCAAATCAGAATGTGCTATTGGTTTTCCATCCACTGTCCTAACATTTCTTTGTTCCCATGTTTTGGCAAAATCGTGTATTGCACCATGCATATTTAGAATCAGTATCCATATTTAGAATCAGTATCCATGCTTAAATGGATTTAGTTTGTGAGGAATTTAATGAGGGCATCAAGGCACTTATTATTTAGACACCAATTATGAGGCACCAACCCTGTTTAAGCACTTATTTCATGACCATCATAATCAACAGCTCTGCTTGTTTATTTATCAACTTAAAACAAATTATTTTAAAAGCTAAATTAATGGCATCATTTTGTTTAGTACACTTTCACAGATAAGACTTTTATTTGGCAATTTTCCCACACATTTTGAAGTAATCTGTGCACAAATTTACATGTTTACCTTTTAGATGTAAACCACCCAGACAGCATGTAATCGTTGAAACAATGTTGAGTCAGTGTTGATGAGTCAACGCTAATTGCACTGAATTAATGTTACAAAGTGATGTTGGTTCAGTATCACTCTTGCACCCTCAGTTAATGTTGAAGCAATGTTGAGATTTCAACCACAAATCAATGATAATATCATTGAATCAACATTATGAACTGAATATTTAAAGCAGATAATTTTATTGTTTCATTTGTATGATTATATTGTTAAATAGATTTCTACTTTTAAGGTTATTAAACCAATGATCAATGTGCTGGGTTTTGACTATTTTGGATGCACAGCATTAATGTTTTGCTGATTAAAGACACTTTATGCCCTTCTACACTCCTGTGATATCTAGGTTGATCAATTTTGTTCAAATTATTTCTGGCCTCTTCTTTGTTTTGCAAAAAATAGTAAATGGTAATATTGTTGAATCAGCGTTACATTATGATTGATTCTATCACGGATGCTGAATCAATATTGAAAAAAAAAATTGCATTAAATTTATAATCAAAGCCTTAATCAATATTTATCCTCCTATATTATGGTAATGATTTTTAATTATTCTTTCCAGTTATGATATTACTTAATCAATAGAACCACTGATTGTTTGTTTCTTCATATATGTTTTCTAAAGTTTGTATTTTCTAAAGTTTGTTTTCTAAAGTTTGTATTTCTAAAGTTTGGCTTAGGGATGTGTGATGTGTCGCACACTTGAACATGTTATCGTGTGTTTGGATTTCGGAGGTATCCCACACCCCTAACATGCCGGGAGTGCAATAACAATGCTTGCTCACTTAGCCCGGCTTCCTGAGATAAAATATGGATTTGTCTTTTATTTATATTATATTTTATTTTATTCATTTTATATTTTCTCTTCCTGAAACACTAAAGAACTATGGTGAATACTGTCTGTACCTCTTACTAAGAGAAAGCACATGTTATCAGTATGTTACGACCGTCTGCTAGCTGTCTCACATTACCGGAGTCAGATAAATCCCAGCACATAGAGACTCTTTCACCTAGATATTATCATATAGAGACTGTGTCTGTTCCCCGAATTAGTAAATACAAAAAAACATCAAAACCATTCAACAGTAAAAATTTAATTGACGTCCAACAAATAAACAAAATATATAATACAGATGAACAATTGATAAAGCTTGGGTTGCTGAATATTAGATCCCTTTCCCCAAAAGCGCTTATTGTTAATGATATTATTACAGATAATAATCTAGATGTGCTCTGTTTGACAGAAACCTGGCTAAAACCTGACGACTACATTACCTTAAATGAGTCCACCCCCCAAGATTATTGTTATAAACATGAGCCGCGTCTGAAAGGTAAAGGGGGAGGGGTTGCTGTAATTTATAATAATATCTTCAGTATTACTCAGAAGTCTAGTTTCAAATATAATTCCTTCGAAGTTTTGGTGCTTTATGTAACGCTATGTAGTGTACATGATAAAACCCGTTCAACATTTGTGTTAGCTACTGTATACAGGCCACCTGGGCATAATACAGACTTTATCAAAGAATTTGCTGATTTTCTATCAGAGTTAGTACTGGCCGTAGATAAAGTACTAATTGTTGGTGATTTTAATATCCATGTAGACAACGGAAAAGACGTATTGGGATTAGCATTTAAAGACACACTAAACTCAATTGGAGTTAGGCAACACGTGTCAGGAGCCACTCATCGCCATAATCATACTTTAGACCTAATATTGTCACTTGGAATAAATGTTGATACCGTTGAAATTCTGCAGCAGAGCGATGACATCTCAGATCATTACTTAGTATCATGTATACTTAATTTAGCTAGGGTTGCAAAGCCGCCCCCTCACTTTAAAAATGGCAGGACAATCACTGCCGCTACTAAAGATTGCTTTTTAAATAATCTCCCTCATCAGTATCATCTGCTCAGCATCCCAGATAGTATAGAAGAACTCGATGTTGCAACAGAAACTATTGACTCTCTCTTTTCCAGTACTTTAGACACAGTTGCTCCTCTGCGCTTAAAGAAGATTAAAGAAAATAGTCCAACGCCGTGGTACAACGAGCACACCCGGGCCCTTAAAACAGCAGCCAGAAAAATGGAGCGCAGCTGGAAGAAAACAAAATTAGAGGTATTTCGTAATTCGTGGAAAGAGCACATGATCACATACAGAAAGGCTGTAAAAACGGCTAGATCTGCTTATTTCTCAACTCTCTTGGAAGAAAACAAACACAACCCAAGGTATTTATTCGATACAGTGGCTAAATTAACCAAAAACAAAGCTTCAACTTCTGATGATTGTAAACAGCACAGCAGTAATGACTTTATGAACTTCTTCACATGTAAGATTGATAATATTAGGAAAAATTTTTTAACCATGCAGCCGTCTAATACAGCATCACATCAGACAGAGCATTGTAGTGTCACTGAGGAAAAATTACACTCATTCACTGCTATAGGAGAAGAAGAATTGGCTAAACTCGTTAAATCATCAAAATTGACAACATGTATGCTCGACCCTATACCAACTAGGCTATTAAAAGAGATGCTACCAGAGGTCATAGATCCTCTTCTTAATATCATTAATTCATCTTTGTCATTAGGATATGTACCGAAAACTTTTAAGTTGGCTATTATTAAACCACTTATTAAAAAACCGCAACTTGATCCTACAGAATTAGTCAATTATAGACCAATCTCAAATCTACCCTTTCTGTCAAAAATACTTGAAAAGGCAGTGTCTTCACAATTATGTTCCTTTTTAGAAAGAAATGGTATCTGTGAGGATTTCCAGTCAGGATTTAGACCGTATCATAGCACTGAGACTGCTCTCGTCAGAGTTACAAATGATTTGCTCTTATCATCCGATCGTGGCTGTATCTCTCTATTAGTGTTACTCGATCTTAGCGCTGCATTTGATACTATCGACCACAACATTCTTTTGAATAGACTCGAAAATGATGTAGGTATTAGTGGAATTGCATTATCATGGTTTAAATCATACCTATGCGACCGTTATCAGTTTGTAGTAGTAAATGAAGATATGTCACACCGATCGCAAATTCATTATGGAGTACCACAAGGCTCAGTGCTAGGACCGCTACTCTTCACCCTGTACATGCTACCACTGGGAGATATCATTAGGAAGCATGGCGTTAGTTTTCATTGTTATGCTGACGATACTCAGCTCTATATTTCTTCACGCCCTGAAGAAACTTACCAATTCACAAGATTAACGGAATGCATAGCTGATATAAAATATTGGATGACTGGTAATTTCCTGCAACTCAATTCAGAAAAAACTGAATTTTTAATTATTGGACAAAAAAGCTCCACAAGTAGTAACCTAGAATACTGTCTAACACTTGATGGCTGTTCTGTCAAGTCCTCGTCGTCAGTGAGGAACCTGGGTGTGCTCTTTGATACCAATCTTTAGTTTGAAAGCCACGTTTCTAGCATCTGTAAAACTGCTTTCTACCATCTTAAAAATATATCTAAATTACGGCACATGCTCTCAATGCAAAATGCTGAACAGTTAGTTCATGCGTTCATGACCTCAAGGTTAGATTATTGTAATGCTCTACTGGGTGGTTGCCCTGCTCACTTAATAAATAAACTCCAGCTGGTCCAAAACGCAGCAGCTCGAGTTCTTACTAGAACCAGGAAGTATGACCATATTAGCCCAGTTCTGTCAACACTGCACTGGCTGGCTATTAAACATCGCATAAATTTTAAAATCTTACTTATTACTTACAAAGCACTAAATGGTTTAGCTCCCCAATACTTGAGCGAGCTCTTAACATATTATACTCCATCACGTCTACTGCGGTCTCAAAATTCTGGCCAGTTGATCATACCGAGAATATCCAAATCAACTGCAGGCGGTCGATCGTTTTCCTATTTAGCACCTAAACTCTGGAACAGTCTTCCTAACATTGTTCGGGAAGCAGACACACTCTGTCAGTTTAAATCTAGACTAAAAACACATCTCTTTACTGTGGCATACACATAAAACACTTTTTCAATGAAATGATTGTAAGGCTGCATTAACTAGGTCAGCCGGAACCGGGAACACTTCCCATAACACCTGATGTACTCGTTACATCATCAGAAGAATGGCATCTACGCTAATGATAGTCTCTCTGTTTTATCCCGAGGTTTACTGCAGTCAGCCGGATCCGGGCCGTATCCAGTTCAGATGGTGGACCTGCGCCCAGAGAAGACCAACACAGGACCCCGAAGTGTCTGGGAGACCGTGATTATCCTCCCCCTGCAACTGCCTCATCGACACGGCATCTCAATAAACCCGTCTCCGGCGTGTTGACTCAGATTGTTCGAATATTACAATTAAATAATACTTAAATCGATATGTCATCCTCAATAAACCCGTCTCCAGCGTGTTGCCTCCGATCATTCGAATATTGCACTTTAATAATTATTTAATCAACATCATCCTCAATAAACCCGTCTCCAGCATGTTGCCCCCGGTCCCTCGAATATTCTGATCTATTATGACCTCCGAGCTGTAAAACTGCCAGAATAATAATAATAATACGCTGTTTGCTAATTGGCCAGAGGAGAACTGGCACCCCGACTGAGCCTGGTTTCTCCCAAGGTTTATTTTTCTCCATTAGGTCACCTAATGGGGTTTTGGTTTCCTTGCCACTGTTGCCTCTGGCTTGGCGTGCTCAGTTGGGGACACTAAATTTTTCAACTAAACATCGAAATACATCTAAATAATAAACTAAATTAACCATTTAAACTAAATAACTGATCAAATTATTGATCTAAAGCCCACACTGTCACTGTATGATACTTGAAATTTTTCCAGAATGGCTATACAGCTGAATAAAATTATGCTGCATTATTTTCCTGTTTAACACTGTAAAGCTGCTTTGAAACAATCTACATTGTTAAAAGCGCTATATAAATAAAGTTGACTTGACTGACTTGACTTGTTTTGGGAAACTTTCTGGTCAGAACTGGAGCTCAATCAACTCCAACCTTTGGAGAAACTGTGCGCAGTATTATGTGTTACAGATCAGTATTGGAGGTTGATTTAGGGTCATCCTAAGAGATGGGTGGACTTGTTGCTCTGGACAAGCTGGCGCCTGCTCCAGACCTGGAAAGTCACTACGGGCCTAATTCCGGTGTGAAGACGTCAACAAGTCATCTATGGACACGTGAATCTGATTAACTCACAATGTGTGGAAATTTACTATGACTGTCTATTTTCTCTTAGCCAATCAGTATCATTCAACTTGCAGTAATGACATGGCTAGACCTTGAAAAGAGTATAACTGTTGAGAAATTGTATATACAAAATCTGGTAGAGAGGGAGCGCGGCCCACAAACTCCTTGTGAGACTTGAAGCTGGCTTCTACTGATGAGACTGCAAACTATTATTCAGTAATTTTCTTTAACTAATTGCTCTCCTGACTCTTGGTCTTCATTCTTCACAACTGGTCTTGGGAAACTGTCATGTATATACTGTTATACCCTTAACCAATATTGAAATTAACAAAAATAATCAATGATAATCAGCGTTACACTATGAAGTTGAATCAACATTACGATATGATGGATTCTACATCACTGATGTTGAATCAATACTGCCCACATGGAAAGAACCTATATGAGGATATATGCGCATATATGAAACCTATATGCAGTTTATATGCACATATATGCTGCATATACAGCATATATGCATATATTTGATAATATATATGCTGCTGCATATATGCGTATATATGCCACATATAGGCAAAATTTAGGTGCATATGTGTGCATATACAGGTCATATAGGTCTCCTTTTTTATTTTTTTATTTAAATGTGCAAAAGTTCAAGTATACAAACTGTACACATGAACAAGTAAATATACAGTATGTCAGGGGGTATATATATATATATATATATATATATATATATATATATATATATATATATATATATATATATATATATATATATATATATATATATATATATATATATACACATTATATACATTCAAATAATTTGTATGTAGTACAAATAGTTATTGTTTTAATTGTTTTAAATTGTTTTAATTTGGTTACTATATTTACATTTGTGCAAGTAAAATTTTTACCAAAATAATTAACAAGTTTATAATGAAATACACATCCTCTTTTCTTTGCCTTCTAAAAAACCAAAATGCAATATTTTCCCATTTTAAAGTTCTTGTGAAGCTGTTCAATAATAAATCTACTGAAGTCCTTCCAAAACGTTGCGGAGTAAGAACAGATCCAGAAAAGGTGCTGAACGGTCTCTGGGTGGCTTCCACAAAATGAGCAGTTTATGTCAATGTCCCTCTTGAATTTGGTCATGTAATGATTTTAAAAGATACTTCTTTTACATTGTTTATTATTAGAAACATATAAATTAATTAAAAAAGATTTTAAAAAAAATTCTGTTCAGTTTTTTGTCTTATTTTTGTTCTTGTACTATATTTTTGTTCCTGTACTATTTGTTCTTAAGTAAATAAATAATGTAAATTTCTACATTTTGGGCTTTTATTTATGTTGCCTAGCAGCTATGGATTTTAATAATTTTACTAATATATAGGTAAACATATCAGGTGAACATATAGGTGAACATATAGGTGCTGTTCTGCCCCCACTTTGTGTTGCTTTAGAGACATCTAGTGGTTTAAAGTTGTATTGCATTTGAATTCTCATATTTTAGTCCCTCCTCTCTTGCCGTAGTTTTTTCTGTTTTGCTTCAGATTCGGATATACGGAGAGGACATGCAGCGGCTACTCTTTTCTCTTTGCCTTTGATCGTTTATGAAGCCCTAAGTCTGTGAGTATTTCTGTAGGAAGTATATCTACTTTGCTATAGTCTTTGTGTATTGCCCGTTTTAGTTTAAAATGTATGTTGTACTAATAGAGGATAATCGCGATTAGCATTTCTCCATTGACATCCATGTTAAAGTTAGCTTAAATGCTTACTAATAATGTAAGTCTCATTATAATGGCTAGTTTTTCTTATGTGATAGCTATTTACATGTCAGACTTGAGTTGTATATTCATGTATATGTATATGTGGGCAGTTTGTAATGCCATATTATTATGTTTTCACAGTTTTACAAAAAAGATTGGAAAGGTCCTTACTAAAGGCCTCTCTCTACTCCGGTTTCCTGGGTCTTTATTTCATGGATCTTATGTTAGCTATCTGCTACGCTAACCTTTTAAAGCAAGAGCAGAATAGTAAAAAGACTTAATTTCAGTCCGCTATCATAAGAAGAGAGAGAGTTATCAACACTGCAATACAGAAGCTCAGCATAGATTTAACAATCTATCATGGAGGAAAAAAGAGAAGAAAAACCTCTGCTATCCACAGAAGATGGGCAGTCTCAATACTCCTACAATTCCAAACACTCAACCCATTCTAGTCGTGCATCATCACGTGGTTCTGCTGCTACAAGAGCTAGAGCTAAAGCGGAAGCTGCAAAAGTCAAAGCTTCATATGCACAAAAAGAAGCAGACATGTTAATAAAGCAGGCACGGATAGAAGCGAAAGAATTAAAGAGAAAAACTGAGCTTGAAGTGGAACTGAAACGTAGGGCAACTGAGTTACAGGCCAACCTCAAAGCAATGAAGATACAGGGCGATGCTGAAGCAGCTATTACAGAGGCTGAAATCCTAGAGGCAGCTTATGAGGATGAAGTTGGAAAGCCAACACAGCAGAACGTGAGCGAATGAGCTTCATATCACTCACATCAACGCACTAGTGAGTATGTGCAACAACATTTTCAGGAGCATGGACATCCGCGATCTCAACTCATGGAACCACAACCCATCTTTTCACCAGAGCACCAGCTAAAAATGGATAACGGTGATATAGATAATCGTGGAATCAAAACACGCAGTTTAGAAGAATGTAGCGATGTCATGTTCCCAGAATTACCAGCACAATGCCAGAGCAAAAGCACAGCCTACGCTCAGCAAAGTCACGCCCGCCCTTTGAAGTTCTACCAAGAGGAACGACGCCCTCTACAGACTCACGTCCCACAATCCAAAGGTAAAACCTATTTCATGCCCTCTAGAGCAGGGGTCTCCAAACTCGGTCCTGGAGGGCCACTGTCCTGCAGAGTTTAGCTGCAACCCCAAATAAACACACCTGAACCAGCCAATCAGTGTCTTACAAGGCCCTAGTTAGACACTGATTAGCTGGTTCAGGTGTTTTTAATTGGGGTTTGAGCTAAACTCTGCAGGACAGTGGCCCTCCAGGACTGAGTTTGGAGACCCCTGCTCTAGAGCATCCCTGCATGATCAGTCAGATACAACAGACTTGGCCAGATACCTGATTCGCAAAGAAATAGTCAGCTCTGGGCTCCTAAAGTTTGACGATAAACCAGAAAACTACTGGGCCTGGAAAGTTTCCTTTGTCAACTCCACCAGTGATCTGAACTTAACCCCCAGGGAAGAGCTAGATTTATTAACTAAATGGCTGAGACCACAGTCTTCAGAGCAAGCCAAACGCATCCGTGCAGTTCACATCAATAATGCCAGCTCAGGACTCAAAATGGTGTGGCAGAGATTGGAAGAACGTTACTGATCAGCAGAAATGATAAAAAAACGCTCTGCTTAAGAAGTTAGAGGAGTTTCCGAAAATAACAAACAAGGACAATGAGAAGCTGTGGGAGCTAGGAGACCTGTTACTAGAGCTGGAGGCAGCTTGGAAAGATGGATTCTTACCTGGGCTATCTTACCTCAACACACCACGGGGAGTCAATCCCATAGCACAGAAGCTTCCCTATAACCTTCTGGAGAAGTGGATCTCAGTTGGCTCTAAATATAAAGAAGACCATCAGGTTCAATATCCCCCCTTTTGCGTCTTTGTAAAGTTCATCAGAGACCAAGCAAGGACAAGAAACGACCCCAGCTTTGCCAAATTGACCATGAGTGGTACAGTCAAAACAGATAAACTTCTGAAATCCACCAAACCTTCTGTGTTTACCAGGAAGACTGAGGTTTCTTCAGAAAGTGGTGATAAGCAAAGCATTACGGAGAAAAAGGTTGAGGATCCAGATAGATTATGTCCATTACATATTAAGCCCCAACCTTCAAGAAAATGGCGTGGCTTTCGCAGCAAGACCTTAGATGAACGAAAAGCATACCTCAAAGAGAAACATATCTGTTTCAAGTGTTGTGCCTCAACAAGTCATCTCGCCAAGAACTGTTACAAATCTGTGCAGTGCAAAGAGTGCAACAGTAACAAACACGTAGCAGCACTTCACCCAGGGCCAGTGCCATGGAAGTCATTGAGCTCTGCCGTTAAGGAGGATCACGGCGGGGAGCAGCAGGAAAATGAGACTCCAGAGGTAATGTCAAAGTGCACAGAAATCTGTGGGGACTCATTCGGCTCCCGATCATGCGCCAAAATATGTTTGGTTCGAGTCTACCCTGCAGGACAAAGAGAGAAAGCTGTTAAAGCATACGCTGTCCTTGATGAGCAGAGTAACAAGTCCCTGGCCAAGACCGAGCTATTCGACCTTTTGGGCATTGGAGAAAATGCTGCACCATACACCCTTAGAACATGCTCAGGGATTGTGGAAACATCAGGACGACGTGCAAGCAACCTCATAGTTGAGTCAATAGACGGAAATGTACAGATCTCGCTTCCATCACTCATAGGCCCTCATTTATCAAAAGTGCGTACACCAATTTTCCAGCGTACACCTGGCGTACACCCAAAACCACGGTGACTTTGAGATTTATCAATATGGACGTTGGCGTACGGCACGCTCAAATCCTACACCAGCTCAGGAGGTGGTGTACGCACGTTTTGAGTTAGTGCGAAAATGCGCAGAAAAACAATTCCTAACACCACAAAACGCACTGACAAAGATATGCTATATTATGACCCACTGTAAAAAACAACAACAACAACAACAACAAATAAAGCCCTATTCGCACGGGATAAGTATTATCTGGGGACCTCGTGTGATTTAGAAATTACTCCCCCACATCTGAATTTTGCGTGGCGCATTCGCACGGGATAAACTGTGATTTTACTCGAATTTACTGACTTCTCCCGGATATGATGTTACTTGAAAATGTTTTTTCGTTATATAGCTGTATGAAATTATAAACAGTCGTATTGATATCATTTTGATTGTTTTAATACAAATAATTTCGTTCAGTTAGAGAACAGACGCAATTAAAAACGTAACTGAGCAATATAATAACAATATACGACGGAAGATTCAGTTTCAAAGCTAATGTAAAAGTGCCCATTAAAGCGAGTTGTCATTGTACTGTTCTGTTTTTGTGTTTTTCATTAAGAATAATATTAAACACACCATTCAAGCAATTACTCCCAAATTGTGCTCATTCCAAAGTGAAAGTAGTAGCCTATAATCCGCGCGGCCGCACGGGAAGTCATAACGGTGCACATTATATGCAGCCCAGCTCCATTCTTCGTGAAAGATAAAGATAGAAATGCGCACAGGACACAAAAACCTTGCAAAAGTTATATACGATCCGCCTAATCCCGGCCAAATAGATGCCGATTCGCACGGGACTAATATTATCACAGGACCTCGGTGTTCGGCGAAATATGGTAGGTCATTTGCGGGGGAATTTTTACTTTACATATTACAGACATGGCCGATTTGCACGGGATTAAGATCACAGACATTCTCTGCGATTATTACAAATCACCAGAGGTCCCCACATATACTAATCCCGTGCGAATAGGGAAGTATTCCTCCAGCATTTGATATGTATTCCTCCAGTTGAGCCTGTGCGCTTTACCTGACGTTGGTTAGGCCCGGCAGCTGCGCACGGACTGGGACTGAACATAATTCAGACTGACAAAATAATAAAAATGACATTCTTCTTCTTTCAAATAATAATAAAATAAATAATAATAATAACGACATTCTTCTTCTAAATAACAATAAGCATCATTAATAATACAAATCATAATAATAAGAAGAATCTAACAAATTGTCATGCAATTATATTAATGTGAATGAATGGTAGGCCTACTCCACATCACATCATCATCACTATTGTACACCCCAATACATGTGATGTGATACGAAATTAAATGCATATTATTTCAAAACACGTGCTGTAAAATAATGAATTGTGATAAGTAATTTCTCATCCAAAAAGCTATTTAAACTGGATTTCCACCGTACACCTTTTTGTGGGCGCCTTTAATCCCACTCTTTAAACTCCCAAATAAAACAATTTAGTTTTTTTTCCACTTCCCTGGTGATGGTCTCGATCTCCACGTCAGAGAAGTTTCGCTTCATTGCCGTCTTCCGAGTGTCCATGACGTAAAATGAGGGCGTGGGGGAGGCAGAGACTTGAATATATAGGGGCGTGTTATTCTAATGATGATCGTTTTCAGCCGCGGCATTTATCAAGGGCAGGTATTGCGTACGCCTGGATTTCAGAGGTGCGCACAGCTTCATAAATCAGGCGGTGAGAGGAGTGTAAGCATAATCTTACGCCAATATATACGCCCGTTTCTACGCAAGATTGATAAATGAGGGCCATAGAGTGTGACATGATGCCAGACGACTGTTCAGAGATCCCCTCAGCAGAAATAGCGCATCATTATTCCCATCTCAAGCCAGTGGCGGATAAAATCCCAGCCATTGATCCGGATGCAGCCATTCTTCTTCTACTCGGCAGGGACATACTGCGCGTACACAAAGTACGTAAACAGTATAATGGACCCAACGATGCTCCGTATGCGCAACAACTTGACCTCGGCTGGGTCATTGTAGGAGAAGTATGTCTAAGAGGAGCCCACAAGTCTAGCAGCGTTAATGTTTACAGGACCAATGTCTTACCTACTGGGCGTACGTCTTTCCTTAGATCATGTCATAGTGTTATTCACATCCAAGAAAAGTTTGACAAGAGATCAACCAACGGTATGCAAACCTGGAAAGAGATGGACATACTGGAAGATGACACCGATGATCTAGGAAGCACAGTATTCAAAAGAACAAAAGAGGATGAGAAATAGCTTTGTATATTGAAGATCAAGCCTTCCTTGAGATCATGGACAAACATGTCCACATGAATGATGCAAACAGTTGGGTAGCACCCTTACCATTCCATTCCTCAAGGCGTCGTCTTCCGAATAATAGGGAGCAAGCAGTCAAGCGTCTCTCATCGCTGTGTCACACACTGGGCAGAAAACCAGACATGAAAAAACAATACATGGATTTCATGCAGGAAATCTTCGAGTCAAACCAAGCAGAACTAGCTCCGCCATTGAAAGAGAATCAAGAGTGCTGGTATCTACCAACATTTGGTGTCTACCACCCTAAGAAACCAGACCAAATACGGGTGGTGTTTGACTCCAGTGCAAGGTACGAAGGTGTCTCCCTCAACGACATCCTCTTGAAGGGACCAGACCTCAATAACACACTTCTTGGCGTTCTTCTTCGTTTCCGCAGGGAGCCTTTTACAGTCACAGCAGATGTGCAAAAGATGTTTTACTGTTTCACAGTATTTGAGGAACACCGTGATTTCCTAAGATTCTTGTGGTTCGAAGATAACGACTTCACAAAACCAGTGACTGAATACCGTATGACAGTACAGTCAGACAGTATTCGGTAACAGCCCTTCACCAGCTGTGGCCATTTATGGCTTGAGATGGGCAGCGCAAGAAGGACAAAAGGAATATGGCCAAGATGCTAAGCAGTTCGTCATGCGGAACTTTTATGTGGATGATGGACTCCCCTCATTCTCCACTGCAGAAGAAGCCATTGACGTTCTAAAAAGAACAAGGGAGATGTTAGCTGAGTCAAGTATTATGTTGCACAAGATAGCATCAAACAGCAGCACTGTTATGAACGCTTTCCCATCTGAAGATCGGGCCAAAGATCTTAAGGATCTGGATCTGTCATCTGATCCTTTGCCTCTCCAACGCAGTCTAGGCCTCAGATGGGACCTGCAAACAGACAGCTTCTCCTTCTGCGTGTCTGATGAGGAAAAGCCATTCACTAGAAGGGGCATCCTTTCAGCTGTAAATAGTGTCTACGATCCCTTGGGGTTTGGCACCAATCACGATACAAGGAAAGGCTCTGGTGAGAGATATCTCCTTAGAAGAGTACGATTGGGACACACAACTACCAGACGACAAAATAATCCAGTGGAAAGCCTGGAAAAATTCTCTGATGGAACTCAAGCTACTCCAGATACAGAGGACCTACCTTTCCGTTTCTCTACTTGCCACTGTACGCAGGGAAATGTGTGTCTTCGCGGATGCATCAACTCTAGCTATATCCGCTGTAGCTTACCTTAAGGCAGTTGATACCGAAGGACACAGTCATGTCGGGTTCATCATGGGGAAGTCCAAGCTGGCTCCACGTCCTGCACACACTGTCCCTCGTTTGGAGCTGTGTGCTGCTGTCTTGGCAGCAGAGCTTGCAGACCTGATAATGGATGAAATCGATGTGGATATTCATACAGTCAAGTTCTACACGGACAGCAGGATTGTACTTGGCTACATTCATAACACGTCCAGGAACTTCTATTTCTATGTCGCAAACAGAGTGACAAGAATCAGGAAATCCTCGCATCCTAATCTGGCACTACATCAGCACCAGTCATAATCCTGCAGATCACGGATCCAGGTCTGTTCCAGCCGCTCTCCTAAAGGACACCAACTGGTTTTCAGGACCAGCTTTTCTGACAAAACCTGAGTTGGATGAGTCTCCCCAGCCAGAGATATTTGATCTTCTACATCCAGAGTCTGATGCAGAAATCCGCCCTCAAGTTTCAACCTATGCTACAAAAGTTACAGGTGGAGGTATCGGCTCGTATCGATATAGTAGATTCTCCAGTTGGAAATCACTTACTCGGGCAACAGTCAGGCTCATTCAAAGGGTGAAGAAGTCTCCAGACACAGTTCAGTCAGAATTTAGGACCCCATCATTGATGATAATGGTTTATTGAGAGTTGGAGGCCGAATATTATCAGCAGACATGTCCTGGGAAGAAAAGCATCCTATCCTCCTTCCAAAAAACCATCATGTCTCTACTCTGCTGGTAAGACACTTCCATGAACAGGTTGCTCACCAAGGAAGACACTTCACTGAAGGCGCAGTTCGAACAGCTGGACTGTGGATAACAGGAAGTAAGAGACTGGTGACTAAGATTAAGAGGAAAGTTGGAAGAACAAAAAATGGCTGACTTACCTCTGGACAGACTCACCATGGATCCACCGTTCACGAATGTGGGACTTGACGTTTTCGGGCCATGGACCATTTCGTCACGCAGGACCAGAGGCGGTCATGTAGAAAACAAACGCTGGGCAGTTATGTTCACCTGTCTGAGTATAAGAGCGGTGCATATTGAGGTAGTGTAGACCATGTCAACCTCCAGCTT